>WPIO01000039.1:1835000-2092500 GCA_009760855.2 Cristatella mucedo | reverse complement strand
TATTCCAAATGTTGGAACTTACTTTAGACTGACATCACGACATCCCCGACTAGGCATAGAAAAAAAATATTAAAATACCTGTTCCTCACAGCATCGTCTGCGTGTGCTTTCACGTGCTAAAATTGTTTCCTATATAAATACCTTCTTATTTTTTGCAATAACCGGCCCTTTTGTATGCCATCTGAATGCATAATTTGCCTCGTGAAAATGCTGCGTACATGGAATGCTTTTGCAATTCGGAATTTTGTTGTTTACCTATACCTCGTACAAACCTCAAATCCTTTGGAGACCGTGCCTTTAATTCGTGTGCTCCTAAAGCCAGGAACTCACTTCTAACTTGTATCGCGAAATCTCCTGACTCGACCACATTTAAAAATAAACTAAAAACGCATCCATTTATCACAGCATTTAGTGGGTCCCTGTGATTCAACCTTGATGTGCTTATGCGTGCTGACACTGTGCATACTGCCATTAACCATATATGCATGCTGATCCTATGCATGTCAACCCTAACCATTTTATTCATGTTGTTTATTGAGCATGCTACCACTAACCATTCGATCGTGCTTTCTTTGCAGCCATTTTAAAGTGACTAGAAAGAGATTGATTTCTCTGAGAGCGCCACATAAAGTATACTATCAATATTAATTTACTTTGTTGTTGGAAAACTGGAGATTTAATTTTTGGGATGCACTCAACCTATAATTCTTGAGTGCAAAAGCACTCAAAGCCCTATCAAGATAGCATATTTAATACGCAGCATGATTTGAAGTATAGGAAAACATCGTGAAGTAAAAAATCCTACTAAAGCTCCACCGCCTTGTTCTGTCACGCAATTTATATCGCCCAATTAAAACCAATACTATAGCTTGGAAAGCCGAGCCGCTATTTTACACTTCGCAGATTGGGCGTTGACATGCTCACATATATTTCTTATCGCTAAACATCGCGCGCATAGTGGAATAATACGATGCCGGGGTCGTGCTTATGCGGAGCGTCGTAGGTAGGCGATGCCCAGCAAATGAGTTTTTTGAGAATGCATAAGTCCACAGACAGACGGTGACGTTGCATGGCTTTTAGATGACGGGTCGGTCACGCGCGACTACCTATTTGGCTCAATTCATTTTCCGCCTGTCCCCCGACCAGGAAGGACGCAACATTTTTCTCTACCTCTTTTGCGAAGTTCCCGAGGCTGCTATTGGCTGATCAGTTTGCTGGCCAACCCAAAGCAGCCGGCGGGTGTTCGGCCAGGCACCAAACCCCGTAGGTATTTGTTACGTGAGCTCAAAGTTTGCAGCGTAATTAACCCAGTGCCACGTGAGCGAGTGAAAATCTGGGCACACCACGGAGCCTCTCGCAGCTGTCGATCGCAAATAAAAATACACTGGGGCGAGGGTTCCATCAATCAGCACCTGGTAATCTCAACGTTGCTGCAATGAATTGAAAGCTTTCGGTGATCGAGCCTCGCACCAGCATACGGCGAAAGTCTGGAGTTCGCTACCGGCCTAAGGTAGCTGCCTGTTACGACGTTGCATTCTTTTAAGTCTCGGCTAAATTCAATTCATTTGTACAGCGCTCTAAGAGAAATTAGTCTCTACCCAGGCGCTATAGATATACCGCAGTGTTCGAGCCCACAACATCGGTTGAAAAATCCATTCACCTTGAAGTAGGTCAATAAAGGCGCGCCCCTTAGCCCCCGGAGACGCATCCGTTAGGGTCCGCTTTTCCTTCCGCTTCCCAGTGGACTTTGCCATTTGATTTTAATGTGCTCTGCGTGCGAACCCGCGCACGACTAAGTGCATTTTATTAGTCATAGATCTTCATTCAGAAGACTGCTGCTTCTGCCATCCACCACGTCCGATTCCTATCTAAGATTAAGAGCTGTATTCCACAGTGGCTTGCAAAAGATTTAACTAGCTCCTTAGTTCGTTCTCGGCTTGGTTATTGTAATTCTCTTTTGGCTGGGCTACCGAAGAAAGCAACTAGGGCCACTGCAGCTGGCTGTGAATATGGCTGCAATGCTAGTCTTCAAGTCCCAGAGGTTTGAGCACGGTTCTCCTTTGCTAAAAGAGCTAGGATGGATGCCGGTTGATCGACGGATACAGACCAAAGTTCTCACCCTGACCCACAAGGCCTGCTACAGCTTAGCTCCTACATACCTAGCTGAACTGCTGCACCAGTTTCAGCCTCTTCGCGTCCTCAGGTCCTGTATAGACGATAGACTAGCTGTTCCATTCCTCCGCTTAAAGACCGTTGGCGACAGAAGCTTTAGCTCTGCTGGTCCTAGGCTGTGGAACTCTCTTCCACAACTCTTACGCAGCGACAACTATCCTCCTACTGCCGACTATGGCTCATCCTTTTCAGTGGTCCTGAGCTGCTACTTCCACTCTACTCACTACCTCAACTGCTCTCCTAACTCTGCTATGCTTCACACTTTCTCTTAGTTGCGTGAGACGAAGTCTGTTAACTACCGAGTGCGTACCGAAAGCCGCTTAGAATTTGAGTGGGCTATACAAAACTCTCCTGTGTAACACTAGCAAAGTATTTACGACTTTGTGGAGTTACAGACGGAGATACATTACATTACTGTCCGGTTATTAGGAACTCCGTCACATTTGCTTTGGCGTGGTGGCCCAAGTACGTTCTTAGTGTACGTTTGCACGCTTAACACGATGATTGACCACTTACCCTTAGTATCGGTCCGTTAGTAGCGAGTCTATACAGTGCACTGGAGGGGGAGATCACATTCTCTCGTTGAGCAACTAAAGTGACCTATTAATAACATTAGTATCACTATTGCGCTAATTGCAGTCCAGTGCCGCAATTAGCAGACGAGTGTATTCCAGTTTTTTGATGGTGGGCGGGTAGTTTTATACGCGACATTCGATAAAATAAGCCTGCTCGATTCACAGTGTATATCGGTCTATCCACAACGTATCAAATCACTGGATCGCCGCAGACGTTTTGTTTGCACTGCGGCACACCCTAGAATTAACCACAGAAGAGTATGAAGAAGTATAAGAGATTACAAGAAGTGGATTTAGGCTGAACTTCGACTTCGAGATTCGAATCGAACGCTTTAACGCTAAGGTGACTTAACTGCTCGGCTTCAAGCCCTTCTCTCTGAGAGCGAAGACTCGAACCAACCGCTGGCGAAGCAAGTCGGGAATCAGCCGGATCGTCTCTTGCTCGAGGGTAAATTGCATCGCTCTTATAGTCAGGCATCAGACGGCTTCCTGAAGTTAGGTACCTTCCAACGATCTGCGCACGCGTTACTCTCCATTCTCTGCTCACTTTTGTAAGAGTCTATCTCGTGCAGACGCTGAGAGCTAGCATGAACATTTTTAATTATATCGGGTACCGTGAAAGTGAAACGTTTTGCAATTACGGTTGCCGTTTGCAACTCAGACCGCCATCTGGATCGTCCTGGTAGCCTACTGGCTAGAGTTAGTCTCGGGTCTTGCTAGCGGCAGTGCTTTTTGTCGGTAAGTCGACGCTATCATGGTGCCAACACGGCATTTGAATCGTTCCTAACGGCAGCATGCAGGACAACTAAAACGTGAAGTAACCTAACAGATTGGTTACCATCCTCGTTTGTTGGCGAGCATGGCTGTACGAATTACCGTTTTTTAAAGCATCAAGTCCTCTATCTGCTGCGGTGCTCCCAGTGCAGTCAAGGTTTCGTAACAGAATAAGAAATTACAACTTTTTCCACTCTCTTCAAAAAATCCAATTATCTAAAACAATTCTGGTCCACGGAAAGCATAGTCAAGTTTCGATTAGTAATGCACACAAGTTTGTTATAGAACGACAGCGATTAACGAGCGCAATTGGTTTGTCTAGGGAACGAGAAGGGCTGAGAAATGGTCTGAAAAATGTCAATGAATGCGTAAGAGCAACAGCTTTGCAAAAGACAGAAGGAAAGCGGGGTGAAAATAGCGGTAACACATCCGCTCTGCTAATTACTTCAATTAGAGCCACATATAAATTTAGCACCCTCTTTGCCATTGCGAAATTTAGCACGAGGTAGCTTCCGGTTATTCTTCCGTCACCACGGCAGCATAGACTGAGTAACATTCAAAGTTGCGGCTGGACTGAGTTCATCGCCTTGATGACCAAGTAGACAGTCGGCGACATTTCGCTAAAAGCTAATAAAACCTACAATGCGGAGCAGTAAAGAGTCTTACATATTAATTGCAATTTAACGTGCCTCCAGCGTGTCGTCTTCCCTGACTGCAACGAGAATTTCTTCATTAAACCGTGAGCTGTCAATTACAATAAGCAACTTCTGCTTAATAATGATTTTAGCAAAATTGTTTGAAATTTTTCACTAGAGTATCCCAACACATGCAGTTATTTCTCTATTTAGCTACATACAAGATCCATCTCAAGCAGCAGAAATTAATAACATCTAAAGGCTGTCAAGCTGCTGTCTTACCGTAACCAATTGAAAATAGCTTGCCAAAGCTTAGCCGAGATATTTGTTTAAAACAGAACTCGGCCCTTTTAGTGTCTGAGAAGTGGCATTGCGCATGTTAGGGTAGATCAGAGTAGCAATAGAAACAAAAAATCTGATTTAATCCAACTGCGGAGCTCTTCAAGCGTAACCGTAGTTACTCAACCATTCAGAAGCACATCCACATAAGTTCGTTCATCATCGTGTTATTACTCAGCAAAGGTCTGGCATTAGTATGAAGTGCTTGGCTATGGCTGTACACATTATTGATCTACACATTATATTTAACAATTTCAAGACTGTAAACACATATGAATAGCATATTCCATAAAGTGCCTACTCAGCTGCTCTGAGAAAATATTTATCGAAAATTGTTGTGCGCCTGCCCTTTTACTTGGCCCGAAGGGGTATGGACTCACAAAGTGTATATACAAAAAAATTTAAACTTCTGAATTGAATTTTTAATATTCTTTCAGCGAAAAGCCATGCTATAGTGGAAGTGTGATAGATCATAGTATAAGTACTCAAGCCTTGCCTCAACTGACCATGCGAAATGTGTATAAATCTTCAAGTTCAATCTAGGAAGCAAGACATAGCATAAGCGCAGTTTTCCTCGCCACCACGTAGTTCTCTAAAGATGGTCAATAGGTAATGGTGAAAATTATGATGAACATCTCAGGTAGTGCATCTAAGCGAAACCTCTTTACTCTCTGGCAACTACTTTTAACTTTGGTTAACCATTTATAAGAGGCTTGCTCCTCAATCTATGAGAGCAGAGCAAAAGCCACTGTCACCATGGTCTTTAATTACAGAAATAAAAAAGATAATTTAACTTCCTACCGCAGCAAATACGGCACCGTTGTTCATAAACCCAGCTCACTGTTAAATGTAGTCACAGGTGTCTGCTTGTATTTAAGTTATACAAGCACATTTCGGTTTACCTTTTTAGATTAGTATTTAGGATTTTGCATATAGTTCTTAGGAAGTGTGTGTGTTTTTAGCTTTAGGTCTTCGAGTCTACGTGTTAGGTTTAGCATTTTTATAGTTTTTAGGCTTAGGGTCGACGTTTAGTGTTAAGGTTTTGAGGAAACAATATAAGCAGTAGATATATTTCAAAATCTTTTTTATCATAAGAATAAGCAGCCGCTAACGACTATGTTTATTAGCCCACTATGGATACTGTGCTCGTAGCAATCTGCGAGTTGGCTCAAAGGAAATGAGCTGGCTCAATGATCAAACGACGCCAAATTAGCTGCCAGGTAGCCGCTGATGGAACGCTAAGCTGAAACTGTTATACGGTAAACAGTTTACAGCAGCTAGGTATGAAGGACCAAATCCATGTCGTGGTTGTTTCGTCAGGCTAATAATTCTACACTGTATTGTTGGTCAAAAGGATAAGGAATCTCAGTTCCCTAAGAAAGGAAAGCGCTGACCAAGTTTGTGGATTTATTAAACAGCCTTTTCAACATGGCCATCGTCAGCTTTATGCCCTAATGTTTTTCCATAGTAAAACAAACGACAAATTGCAGCACTTCAATCTAAGCAGAACATGGGGGCTATAAATAAAAATATACATAAATACACATATGTACATACATACATCTGTACATACGCCGTAAACACACCCACAAAATACATATGTATGCAAATGTGTGCATGCAGGCCTATTTAAATACGGAATTTTGTAAGGCTAAGCAGGAATAATTTATAGAGTACAAGTATGAGTATATGAATGAGAAACGGCTTGCAGAGTTAAAAATACCTAAATTGCTTGTCCATATCCTAAAAATGTCCGGATTTAGAATTTTTTAATAAAAATATGCATGCATATTGCTTGATCTGACTTGGCTGACACGGTTTGAGCTGCTGCTGTGACGAAACTGCACTCCATCGAGCTACCGCTGGAGGCAAACCAAAATGGAAATCGACCCCATGACAGCTGCCCTTAAAGTATGGCTCAGCAATTCTCAAAAGCAGCTCCCAGATCTAAAGGTGGCTAAATGGCAGCACCACCATCTCCGCCACACTCAGCCAGCCCTCTCAGCCACGCGAGCTAAGCTTTCTTCAACTCGCCACACGCACGCGAGTGAGCAACTGACCGTCTGGTCACTTTGCCTCGGTGTTCCCAGGAGGCTGCATATTCTTCCGCGGGAGCACTTCATGAGCAGGCTAGACCGTGACTTTGTTAGTTGAGAAATTTTATGCCGAACAATAGTAATATTGCGCATAAACCACCAGGTGTGCTTGAGCAATATCTCTTGGCCATTATTTATTTACTCGTAATGCATTTCTTAAAAAAATGTAGCTACGAGTTTCTGCGTGCCTCTCGCTGGGAAATGAACTGAGAGATTGGGGAATCTCTCCATCACTGTAGCTAACTTGTCATTCAAAGCTTGAATTTCAAAACTTGAATTTCAAGCTTTAAAGAAGCCACTGGCCTGATAGCTGCTCGCAAGCCAAGCCCAGTCATGCTAGTGAGGTTGGGCCGCTACTTGCATAGCGGCCTACCACAATTACTGCACCTTCTCTTGCATGGAATCTTTGCCCGGGATCGACGCAGGCTATTGAACGACAGCTAGCCATATGCGAATCATGGAGTCGCAATCACGCCTCAAAATGTTGACCTCTGTGGGCACCCAAACTGCGTGAGCTTGCAGCCAAGTGTATTTGCTGTGCATCGCACGTACATGGGTTATGCTGGCCAAAGGAAGCCAGCTTTGAGCCTACTTCAAGTCAGCGATGTAAAGGGATTGTTGCTAATCTTAAATATTGATACAAGATTCTTGCCTCAAATCACAGCGGAGAAATAGAGCATTCCTGACCTGGCTGGCTGCGTTGCTACAGCAAGACTCTTTTCTGACGTCGCGCGCACGTGAACCTTTGGAGCATCTCCCGCCTCAGATCCGCGTTAAAAATGGAGTACATTATGAAGTTGGTGCAGCTGTTGGCGAAATGACTGTTTTCTATGATGATGTCGCGTTCTATGACGTTGAGAGCGCTGAGAAAGAAGGGCAGCCAGCTCGCATAAAAAACGAGTGTGACGAAGAAAAACATGAAGGCCACTCTGGATGAAGCAGCGATGGTCGTATGTCGGGTGCCTGCATTAGCAGACCCGTGGGCATCCCCTTCACTCTGCGGTTGGCTGGTTTCTAAAACAAGAAAGTTTAAATATTAAAAGATTTACTGTACTTGGCAGTATAAGCGGTGTTTGTTAGGAGAGTCTAGGAGTTTGGACACTAGAAAGGGTGTTGCAAGTTTTACACGCCGAATCTTGTCTCCAAATCCATACGAAACAGTGCTTAGCCTGTTTTGTCTGTCGGATGGCTGTTTCCTAAAGGTCTGACCGAAGGTTAAAGGCTTTCAAGTCTGGCCAATGATGTCAGTCAGATAAAACGGATTGGGCGCCATTATGCAGATGTAGCTTTATTGCAGTGCTGTTCTCATGGTATTCATGGCAATTGGAGGTTTCCCGTATTTCAAGCTGATGAATTCACCAGCATTTCTACCAGCGAGAAGATTCACTTGCTCAATACGCCACCAGAGCACCTTCCTCTCTGGTGCTATGCTGCTGCTACCTGTAACCCTATGATTAGCTCCACTCATATGACAGCAATGCTTCGGTTAATAATAATAATGATAATGCACTTGATAAAGCGCCCTCAGAGAACTCATTCTCTTCCTAGGCACTTTACATTGGCTGCAAAAGGAAACGCTATTCAACCGCGAGTAATATCATGCTTGATAAGCAACACAAACAACGTGCTTAGGGTGACGTGCACAGGGTCAGCATGCAAATGTGGTTAGTTCATCCATAGTAAATCAACTGTGGAATGTCCTCCAAAGTGCGGCCAGGTTAGGCTCCTCCTTTTGTTGGGCACAGTGCTTGTGTATATGCTCATTTAATTGCATTGCAACTTAGCTAAGCATCTAGGCATCTGCTACCTTGTGCGAAGGGAAGGATGAAAATAATTTTTTGAATTCTAATCGCACTCAGTAAGAACCATTGCTGGATCAACCTATCTTTTTTTAAATTTGCTCCGGGACCCAGTCCAGCACTAACTTAATGACTCGGATCTTGGGTTCGAGGCCTCCAGCAAGTAATCTTTTATTATTCGCTGCATCTGCCTGCCCTGGCTTGGTCCAGGGCTTAAGGCACTTGTCATTAAGCGACGATAGCGTGGTGCTTGCCTTTACCACCGAGGTCATGGGCTCGAGCCCTGTGGCACATGTGAAATGCATGGATAGAGAGTCAGTTAGTTATTCTTAGTGCGCTATACAAATTAACTGTATTTATTCCAGTGGGCGTAATCAGTCATGCTCTTCGCCCGTGTTTGATGTTGAATCACCCGATTTATACTTTCTTATATACTTTCTGTAATCTCTCTGTTCCTCTGACAACCAACAAGAGACTGACTGAGCATACAGTTTTGTAGATGCCCTCGTGATTGGAATCATTTTGCACTGTATCCTCCCAATCAATTAGTACTTATTCTTACCGCGCAAGCACACGCTTTGAAGAAAATATTTTAGAGCCACGGAGCTTTAGAAAAAAATAATGTTTTGATGAATTGAAATCAAGGGGTACCTTAAAAAATCTATAACGTAAATACGTGAAAATCTAAAGCATATTATGGACTTATGAATGACTTATTCTCGCTGGGTTGGAATGGCAGCTACTGACACGTTCTACGGAGAAGTAAAAACGAAAAACCAACACCTACCTTCCAGAATAAGAATGCAAGGACTGCATATTTTAGTGCATATTGCGTATTGTACTGTATATCGTACACAAGTTTAGCAAGCTATCACGTGCAGGAAAGGACGCCACTGCACACGAGAACACGAGTGAGAAAGCCCGCCCGCGTGAGTGCGTGCACGTCTGTGTGTGTGTGCATGTGTGTGCGCGTGTTCGCGCGCGCGTGTGCGTGTGCGCGTGTGTGTGCGCGCGTGTGTGCGTGTGTTTGTACGTCTTTCTCTCACTCTCTGTCTAGATACAAATGTGTAACGCGTGTTTGTGTGAGGGTGTGGTTCGTGTGTATGTCGGTGTCAGTTTTCTGTGCGTGCGCGTCGGTGTGTATGCACGTGCATGTGTCGTCGGTGTGTGAAAGAGAAGGGGAAAGTGAGTGAGTGAGTGCCAGCGAGCGTGAGGGTTTCGTTAAAGTGAAAGAGACACGCCAAGAGGTAGACCGACGATGGTTCGGGAAACCAGAGCAGAGATATACAGATTGAGAGGCTTATTCACATTCAGCGAGACAGACCGATATTCATGCAGAAGGATGGAAAGAGAAAGCAATAGCTATCGATGTGGATATTTAACGAGCTTTAATTCGGGTTTATACAGTGATTCTGGCTTCATACCTGCATGCAAACCTTCTTGAATTTTTTTTTGTACGTACCCAATATAGAAGGAGCATTCGAAAACGTAAAAGAATAGAAGACTTGACGTAGATTCAGCAGCCAAACGCGGTTCTACTTAACGGCTAAGACTCGGGCAAGACTTGGGAAGCGACCAATCATAGGTGCAGTCAAGGGCACGCCTCCTTCATTGCGTTGAAAAGCAATGTGGACGTCTTGACTCGCCAAATTATCAAAGCCTTCCACAAGAGTCGCGTCTATGGAAATTTACGAGAAAGTCACAGAAGAATCAGATTTTAAGGCAGTGGGCAATAAAAACGATCTTGGAGGGCTGAAATTCACCCGAAGGTACAATGTGGAGGGTCGGACTGACCGTTTAAGCAACCTACAAGGATGAAGATTGAACTTGGACAGACGTAGGTAGGAATCAAGACCTACGTGTAAACTCGGATTTAAAGAGAGAATAAAAGCAGCAGGCATGCCGTGTTTTAAAATGCTTTCGAGCGAAATTGCACTGGCCATCACTCAAAGCCGTATAGATAACTGAATAGCTCAAGATCGGAGCCCGATTTGGTTTGGTGGGATTTGGAACGGCTGGAGATGGCAAAAGCAGCTGGCACTTTGAGGCACGTCTGCACCAGGCAGGCTGGGGAGCTGTAAGGGGCGAGCCTGCCCTGCCCAGCTGGCTGGCATTCGCCAAAAGCCGGCCCATCGGTCAGCACGATACTATTTGAGGCGGACATGGTCAGATTTCAAGGAAACCCGAGAGTCGGCACTGTTTGCGAGTCATCTTGCTCAGCATGGTCTGCGGCAGGCAACCTGCACGACGGCCGATTGCTTCGCTCCGAAGGGAGCCGACGAAAGCCGATGCTTACCGCACGCTGGCTCGGCGCTGCTCGACATCTTGTCGAGCTGTAGAGCTCCTGCTGCTGGATTACTTCTGTGTCTCCTTTGCAGCAGTCTTTTTAGAATGACATGGAAGACGGCAGCGTACAAGCACAGCATGGTCACGATCGACGCGGACAGTACGGCGCCTAAAGCAACGTTGTAGTAAAGTCCTATGTCGGAGTCGTATTGTAAATAGCAGCTCGCTTCGGCCCAGTCACCGGTCGGCTGGCCAGCGTCGATGGAGTACGTGAAAACCGCTGGAATCGACAGGACCAGCGATAGTGCAGCTATGCCGCCGATGACTGCGTTCATCTGGGTGGCCGATACTGGACTGGTAGGCTTTCGTACGGCATAGTACCGCTCGACGCATATTCCGAAGTGCGAAATCGCCGCGAATATTATAGCTGCGTTCGACAGGAATCCCATGGTCTTGCAGACAGCATCGTTCACTATCAAGCCGCGAACGCCCACCAGGGCCTCGTACGGTATCCAAACGGCACACACGAACATGTCGGAGGCGGCCAGAGCACACGTGAAGTAGTTGTAGTGGCTCCTGAAGGCGAATCGCGACCTCGCCGCCGATCGCAGTCGCAAGCTGAGTACCCTCAGCGTCACGCCGTTTCCCACCACGCCGACGACACTGCAAGTTGCCATCGCCACCAGGAATGCGAAGCTCTTGACGTGCCCGTGCGCCTCGAAAAAGGTGGCTAGCGCGTCCCGGTCGGAGGCGCTGGCGTTCATACTGTCGCCCTTTCGCGGCCCGGCTTTCGAGCTGCAGATTTGGAGCTGGACGTCTCTACGAATCGCTGCCCGCCCAAAGCCTCGCTCGCTCCGCTGAATCGCCCTCCTGCGACGCTGCTGCTGCTTCGAGCGCCAGCCAGTCGCCAGGCTGCTGCCGCCGCTTCCTATGCAGTCCTCTGGTCTGGGTGGACTACCACTGCCGGAAGTGAAGACTTTGAGCAAGCAGTCTCGTTCGTCTCTGCTTGCAAGATCGACTGGCATCACGATGGCACCAGATGGCACCAGTGCTCAGGCCCCCTCCAGCCCCATTGACCCCGATCTCATTAGCCGTCACTGGGAAACCGGTGACCCTCGGGCAGTGCTATCTATGGCTTCTTGCCAGCTGCACCCTAACTCGCTAAGCTGTCTAGCGTGCGTGCCGTTGGTTACAGCTCTTTGCACCCTCGAAACCCAATACGCCGGTCTCACTATCACCGAAGTTGCTTCCGGGGTTCGACGAATTAACACAATCCACCGAAATACACACTAACCTAAAAGTTACAAGGAAATCGGCAGCACGCACTCAAATTTCGAGTGAATATTACAATAAAATTTGGATTGCATGAACCCGAACCCGACAAATTGCACGCCACTGCACACACCCACTCATCCAAATGGGATGTAAAGACGGGAGCCCGTACCCCAATTCACTTTAGGCCGCCTCAAATCCCCCGTCAATCAGCTAGTCAAAGCTAGCAAAATAGTGGAATATAAACCAACACTATATTTCAAGTGCACCCACAAATTTCCCGCTCACTTGCTCTCGAGAAGTACGCTGAAATAGATTGCAGCGTCCTGGGTTAATACCGATATCCACCGCAATCCGCTGCATTTCGCATCAAAGCGAAAGAAATCCTGTGTAAAAGAGTTCCATTCTTGAGTGCATTTGACAGTACACTCAGTGACAACTTTTCTCGCAAAATATTTCACTTTCAATGACACTGGCGTTCTCGCACAATGCCCTGCAATCGACAGCAGTAGCCTGGGCCATGATCGAAATCCGCTTCAATCCACCGCATCCACCGTAAAACGATTAGAAATAGTTTTTGCGAGCTCCAGTTTGCATTGCACATTAAAGCACATTGCGTTATGTGCACACCCGACTACATTCAGAAATTGTTCGTCCTTGCACTCTGGCAATGCACGGCCATCGTCCAAAATGACATAGAGACATCTCACCGTCCACTCTAATCCACTGCAAGTCAACCATAAATCATCAATGCAAAACTCCAATTTACAATGCATATGCGACTAGACTCAGTTCAAAGTGAACCCGCAAAATTTTATACGTTTATGCACATCCGTTCTCGTGCAATTCAATGCAATCGCCTGCAGCGGCCCGGTCCTATATCACAGTCCACCTCAGTCCACAGTCCGCTGCATCACCACAATGCATACACTAAAGGCTCTAATTGTGATTGCATATTGCTGTACTCTTAAGCGAGTGTGATATCGCACAATTTACCTAATTTAACCGGAACAATCTGAAGCAATGCACTGCAATCGACTGCAATGGCCTGGGTCAATACCGCAATCGACTGCATTCCGTGACAAAATATCCAGAAATTGGTTTCTCAATTGCTCACATTTTGAATGCATATTGTAGCACACTGCATTAAATGCAACTACGTCATTTTAGACCAATAGTGCTCGCATAACCTCTCTTGACCATAGCTGGGTGAAGCTCCCATTGTCTTTGTATATAACATCTCATAGCATTCAAAGTAAAACCATAGAGCTTGAAAGCTATTTTGCCAGTAAATTATCTACAGTGCAAGGTAATCGACAGACAGCGATATTAGTGGCCAATATCAAAATCCGTGGCTAATCAAAGAGATATTAGCTGGGCGAAACTTCAATTGTCGCTCTACTATTATCTCACTTAGGGAGCACATATTTTCAACCTATGTTGTGCTTTCAGTCTCGGGTTATGCAATAGCTATGAATAACCAGGGATTGATATTACGTAGAATGACAATTGAAGTTTCGCCCAGCTAACATCTCTTTAATTAGCCGTGGATTTTGATATTGACCACTAATATCGCTGTCGGTCGATTACCTTGCATTGTAGACAATAGCTTGCAAATATTTTGGTTTTTTTTATCCAACGGATCCGTTGGATCCGTTCGAAATCGCGGAAAGTGACTGAGCCGATCACACAGCTTTCTTACGTATTAAATGGCACTGCATGTACAGTGTAACCACATCCTTTCAACTAATCGCGTGTGTACAATTGCGAACAATGAATGGCTATCCACAGCAATGGCCAGGCTTGAAGCATCAATCCACAACAACCTGGAGCAAATTGACTATAAATTGGCTTCGCTAAGCTCTAGTTGTCACTGCATGCGACATTTCGCTGCGGTCAAAGTAACACCATTCAATTTTTAAGCTATTCTCCTCTGTAACTGTCAGCAATGCATCACAATCTACAGAAATATCCGGAGCCAATACTGCAATCCATGGCAAATTGACAAGATTTGCTGTGAGAAACTGTTTTTCTTATTCCACTTAATATATCACTGCTTGCACGTATAATTTCCACTCATTGTGTGCATTCAATCAACGGCAATGGAAGGCGATAGATGACAATGGCCCGGGAAAATACGGCAATCCATAATGGTTTGATATAAATATATCAAAAGCTGCTCGGAAAGGCTCCAACTTTTCTTGCTTATTACAGTAATTGTGTTTAAAGTGAAACCGTATTGCTTCAACGAATTGCGCATGTTAAATTTAGGGCAAGTCATGGCAATCGACTGCAATGGCTGGGCTTCTATTTCAATCCGTTACAAACTGACTAGTACTTGCCTGTTCGAAGCTCCTCATATCATTCCACATAGCGTCCCTGTGCGTAGAATTACTTTTAACCTATTGTGAGCGTTCAAGCTTAAGCAATGCATGGCAACCAACCGCATTGGCCCGAGGAAATACGACAATCTATAACGGTCTGTTATAAGTAGACACAAAGCTTATGGATGAAGTTTCCACTTAAGTTTACCTTTTAGTATAATCTATTTTTGGTAGACCCCAAAAATGCAATTATTAATTGTATTTCTTGATCGCTGCATTGCAATCAATCGTGATGGCCTTTGCAAATCCAGCAACCATCTGAAATCCATCGTAAATTGACCACACATAATTAATGCATAGCTAAAGTATACATTGGATACTAATTAAATCGCATTGGTTATGGAGTGAGATCACGTAATTGAACACAATAGTTCCGTTCAATTTCAGGCAACGCACAGCAATCGATTGCTCATCCTCGGGCCAAAGACGCAATTCATTAGAATATTTCAAAAATGGCACACAAATTGGCTATGGGAAGCTTAAATTCTCATTGCATAATTGCTCATAAATTTCAAAAGTTTTAATGTACTCCTACAATGTCTAAGTCATTTCACACACTTATTAGGGCATAGCACAGCTTTGGGCAAGCTGTTCTTTTTCACTGCCGCTCGCTCAAGCTTTAGGGCCATATTCTGCTTCTCACAACCACCGCAGACCATTTGCAGTTCACCGTTATGGATTATTGTAAGTATTGGCGCTAATGTGGGCGCTTTCATTACAAACTGCTGTGCATCAATGGAGCGTTGCACTTGTAAGAATGCCTAAACCTGTATAAGCAATGCAGACACTTGTAATGACGGGTTTCTCTGTTGTAACAAATAGGAAGGAGACATTGTGTTTTTGTAACTCTCGTGAACAAATAACTGAACAACGTTTATTATATACTGTGTTACATTACACCAACTGTACCTCTACACGGGATCACAGCAGCGAACAAAATTAGTAGATCGTCTGAACAAACGGGCATTAGCAGTGTTCGTGCAGCAGCGAGCTCTACTTACCAGCCTCGAATCTCAGGTTAGGTTTAAAACTTGGTCATCATTATTCCGACAGAAACATTCATTGAATCATTCACCTCTGCTTGGAAAGTGTGTTGCCAGGCTCTTATTTGAGGATTAAAACTTCTGCTGCGGCCACTGAGACCTCTAGGCAAGCATCCCTCGTTTCTTGCAAGATTATCAGCCAGCTCCGGGGGGTCATCAGGCCTTCTATTTATAAACTCGGAGGCCCTTCTTAAGGTATCTTTAAAATGCTCGCTCATTTAATAAAAAATATCAAAACTGAATTTCCATCGTTAGGCAGTCTGAGACTACTGTAAATCACACCAATCGATCTTAGCAAAGGTCAAGTTTAGCTTCTATAAAAACATAGTTGAATCACATATGAACAATCCAAACATGCTGATGTCTCTCTTTGCCCAGGCCATTTCCGACAATCATGTTCATTTCGAGAGTCCGTGGAGGCGAAATTTCTTTTAATGTACATGTGCGTACATAAGGAAGTTTTCTTTAATATTTAAAAAAGCTGGAGCTCATTGAAAACTATTTCTATTCGTTTTGCTGTGGATGCGGTGAATTGCAATTGATTGCAGTGTTTCCCCTGGCCATTACAATGGATTGCAGTTCATTGCATACGAAGTGCGTTCGTGCCAAAGCAAATTTAATTTAATTAAGTACGGTTATCACAGAGTGTCACTATCATATGCAATCAAAAAAGAAGACGCTTTTCGCATTCTGAGGATGAGCCACCAACAGGCCCCCATCCATGTACTCTAAGGAGCGGCCGATGAAGGAGCACGAGGCGAAGACACATGCTAGGCCCTGGGTCAAGGAGAATATTCAGTCATGGTTCAAGGTCATGGTTTCAGTCACCCTATCGCCATGTGACCTCAGTTGAGGAGCTTGTCTTCAGATCATTTCAATTTCGCAATCGCCTCCTAGGCTGTGTTCACCAACTGTGGCCGCAACGGGTCATTGCTAGGGCCTGACGAAGCATGCGGAAAATGCTAACTGCAGAATCTGCTCGAAGACGTCAAAATCTATGTGAACTCTTTGCAAGACTTTTTCTCAAACTGCACTTTGCTACACTCCACCAGTCTCTCACTTCAATCTCAGTGGCTAACGACTTACGACACTTTAATCAAATGATAGTTTGTACTAATCTAGTATAGGGAATTGTGTATCCTCTGTCTTCCTTTGGTAGCACCAACAATTGCTTTGGGCTAAGAGTGCACACAACTTCAATAATAATTTCCGATCTGAACCATGTGCATACTAGATTGGTCATATTATTGGAGGGCTTGAGACTATAAGCTGTTCCTGAATGACAAGCATCAAGAGACCAAATGTCAGAATCTGTGGTCTACAATATATGAAAATCCATCAGATTTGACAGTTAGTCTTTTGTAACATGCACTTCAAATCAAGTACTTGTATGCTGCAGCTGACTGCGGCCATGGAATATAAGGCTCTATGATTAAGATGTAGACTTCATATTAAGGTATTAACGTGCTTGATAATGGTCGTGCTGTGAAATCTGCGCCATAGCTGAGCATGAATAAATGCGGTTTCAACAATTGGTTAGATGCCCTTCAGGGCTTCAGCTTCACCAGTATTTATCAAGCGTCTGCGAGGACTGGCACCTTTACGTGCACAGTTTTAGTGGCAAAGAACTTGAATGCAAATTGCAGCTATTAATCTGAAACTTCAATTTCAGTTTCCGTGGACTGATGTCGCATCAGCCAATTGGCAGTCTGCAATAGTCTATAACTATGGTCATTATACTTTCTGTCTTTAGTTTTGGTAGCACCAATAAATGCATGCATTCAAAAATGCAGACAACCTGCTCCCTCACCACTCACCGGAATATGTAAATTTCTTAGAAAGCGATTCATTTCCCCTCCGAATACTACACAAATTTCTTAGGATTATAATGGTGATTCGCCTTATCTGGTGTGCTTGAATGGCCATATATTTTGATTTCATTTTACAGCGTACTTGCAAAAGGAGCTGGGAGAAGCATTCTCGTCTTCGTCATTTGAAGCACCCGGCAATTGATCCAGTACCCACTACCTAGTCCTATACTCAAGTCCCGATGACTGAATCAAATTAAGCTGCCACTCCGGCAACATGATGCAACTTTTACACACTGGCTGAGGGCTTGCTGCTGCCATCAACAACTTCAGAATAAATGTAAATAAAGTAGCTTCTCCCCAGCAACTATGACATGCAAGCTTTTCCTCAGCATACTTTCAAACGTTTATCCCGACTTCGCCACTAAGCTTCCCATGCACAATCTCAAAGCTCCGCGGCGTAGCTACGGTTGGTTTAATACTCTACAGGCCAAAACTAAAAAAGCAACAGCCTTTTGAGTAGGTGACGGTAACCTTGGATCCAATTTTTTATTTTTTTAAGTCCAGAGATTACTTTTATATAGCAGAATATTGAACTTTTCTCAATCCAATTGAAAGCTTGAACGTAGCTCCGTTTGCCACAAAATATCTAACACGCCTTAGTTCCATATGAACACCAAGAATCTGCCAGGAACTAGTTGCATCTTAAGGCCGCTCATATGACCCCAAAATTGTGCTTTCTCTTGACTTTTTTTTAGGATTGCGGCGATCTAATCAATAACGTAAATGTTTCAAATGACAATCATTGCTACTATTCATTGGGTAGCCGCTACACTGGACGTTCCGTAAGTGACGTCGGTTGTGTTTGCTCTATTGATGTAATCGTGCAGTCATGCATGCACTAATAAATTTACAAAATTGCTGCTACGATTGGAAGAAAATTGGAATCTAAGATTCATTTTTTAATTTTCATTTGGTGCAAGCAAAGTGCAAAGTTCCAAGCTCCTAAAAAATGTGCGTTCCTCGAAGCTTCCTCTACGAATTTCATGCAAATTTGGATCGCGTCGGTCCAAACTCTTTGATCGACGTGAAGTCCAGCCTACTGCCCAAGGAGTGCGACGATCTTAGTGTGGGGGCGCTGCTTTTCAAAACTCTTTAATTTTTTGCAAGACAGATAAGATTAGAGTACATCAACATGTGAAAATTTCCACTTGGCTCCTTTTCCTCAGTAATATCACCACTGAACTCCTCAGACTCAATTCGTGGCAGCAACTCAATGCCACATTTCTGTCCTCGTTTGTTCGGGGTCAAGGTGCTCACCCTAAAGACAGAGGTCGTGGGCCTGAGGCCTGTGGAATATGTGAAGTGCTAGTTAGAGATTTAGTTATCTCAGGGTGATACATAAATTAGTTAGATCTACCTATTATTTCTAGCATACTCAAGTTTGCCAATAGTGACGTCATTTGGCCCTGTAGACGCTATACGCCTGTTCTGTCTCTGAAATGCGAAGATATTTTGCTGCCCTGCTTAAAAAACACAATGTTCAATAACTCTAAACCTTTCTAATTCCGAGAACCTTTAATACAATTCCTCACGTTGTGGCGACCCAAATATAAAAATTATTGTGTGCAAAATGTGGAAATGCGTGTTTTCCGATTTTCTTAGGCGACCCCTTTGGGAGTTTCACATGTTGAGAACCACTGCCTTATTCTGAGTTCTGATCCCTTCATCTTTCAAAAGGGGTATCGCTAGGCTACTAAATAAGAAAGGGACGCTGGAATGCGACGACTTACGCAACTTTATGTGAAGTCTCGCTACTGCTGTTACTATTAAATAAATTTGAAAAGAGTAGTAGCAGACTGCCTCAATTGTAATATGAAAACTTCAATGTTCAGCTCAGGTTTTAGAGCCAATTACTAGACGATATCAGCACTTCTTTGAGTGTATACAGACCTTGGAATTTAGACTTCGGTGAAGTCTCTCTGCTTGTTTTGCTGGATCTTTCAGCAGCGTTTGATGCTTTTGACCATCAAGTCCTGCTTAAGCGCCTCTAATTTATCTCGGGAATCCCTAGCACTACACTGCAATAGTTTAGGTCCTATGTCAATGAGAGACTTCAAAAATTTCATGTCAATGAAAAACAGTAATCAGAGATCAGTCCAAATTATGTTTTAACCTAACGACCTGTGCTGGATTAGCTTCTTTTCACAATGTATGCTCTCGCTCTTCCGGATGTAATCACCAAGCACATATTAAGCTTACATTTGCATGGATGTATGTATGTCAGTATGTATCTCCGTCTGTTACTCCACAAAGTCATAAAGACTATGTGGTGTTACTGAGAAGAGTTTTGTATAGCACACTCACGGCCTACGCGGCTTTCGGTACTCATTCGGTAGCCAACAGACTTCGTCTAACGCAACAAAGAAAAAGTGAGAAGCACAACAGAGTCAGGAGAGCAGTTTAGGTAGTGAGCAACATAAAAGTAACAGCTCATGACGGCTGAAAAGGATGAGCCATAGTCGGCAGCAGGAGGGTAGTTGTCGTTGCGTAAGAATTGTGGAAGCGAGTACCACAGTCTAGGACCTGCAGAGCTAAAGCTTCTCTTGCCAACGGTCTTTAAGCGGAGGAATGGAACAGCTAATTTATTGTTCACTTGTATGAAGATGACACGCAGCTGTACCAGTTTTTTCCCTCCCTGCTTTCAACAAGTCAAACTATCTCAACTCTTGTGTTGCATATGTGGGGTTCTCAGTGTGGGGACGGCATTTTACGTGTCACTGCTGGGTTTTTCGTAGCATTTAATTGCTTTACCATTTGTATGCCTTGTGTTGATCTTTCGGTTTATTGAACATGCTACCACTAACCATTCGAGCGTGCTTCCTTTGCAGCAAATGTTTAGCTCCTAGAAAGAGATAGAGTTCTCTGAGGGCGCTATATCAAATGTATTATTCTTATTAGGTTGAGGCTTACAGTTCATGTTTCAGATTGTGTTCTATGCGTGTAAGCGATAAATCGCATGTATGGTCTCTGGTTTATTACTTCCCAGTGCTTTGACATTTTTAGGGAACTATGTCGTTGCTGTCAAACGTCTGGTTAGGTTGATAGTTTAGGGTTTTTGCCGATTAGTTTGTGGCTTGGTGATAAGCGTAGATTGCATGCACATGGACTCGAGAGTTTTATGTTTGGTAGAGGAGCGAACGGGTTGCCCAAAGCTATTTTAGGAGGCGAAGGGTCAGTAGACAGAGACTGGATCGACGTTTGATATGGAGAGGGTCGGAAGAGTCACAAGTATCAGCGTCGGCGGAAGGCGGAGCGTCCATGTGGGCCGATGTGTCCGATCAGCCGAAGGGTTAGCAGCAGCAGCAGGATCAGGGGAGCGTCAGCGGAGCCAAGCAGCAAGTCGGCCAGCCAGCCAGCGACCTGCCCGGTTTGCGTCCTCACAGCGTAGGGGGCGGGGCAGGGCACCCTCACCACCTGTCGACGACAGCACAAGTTCCAGAGTCGGGTTTGAGGCGCAAGGCTGAAGAGGTAAACTATGCGCGACGGACACAGCCGTAAATGGCCGAATGATTGCCGTAGGATTTGTTGCTCCCGCCCTGAGTTAGAGGGCGAGAAGGAACGATTTCATTTGGTTTAGGTTACAGATCATCTTCAGAGCGGCGTTCAGGGCACAGGGAGTTTCTGTGTAGCCACTGGGTGGCTGAACCGGTGCTGCTAGTTGCTTCCTCTGCAGGAGCGCCCGGGTTAAAGGGCAGGGTCCATCCGTACATTTCTCTCCACAGGAACGTCCGGGTTAAAGGGCTGAATTCGTATTAATATATTTTCCCAAGCATACAATGTTCATTACATCACTTTCTAATGGACATGCTCTCTTTACAGAATATATTAAGTTCCAAAAAGAGATTTAGCTCTCCTAAACTGCTATACGGATTTATTTTTATTCCACGGCGTACCATATTTCAATTTTTATCCGTGGGAACACAATCCGTTGTCATAATCTCTTATACCTAAAATAAATAGATAATAGCTATTGTGCAGCAAAGACTTTTGCTTCTTTTTCAGGACAAAGTTCTCCGGTTTTGCTGTTAGGCACGGTGGGGACAACAGGCTCCCATATAAAACACGTTGTGCTGCTACCAAAACAAATGAGTGTTAAGCAATCATAACTTAGTCGACTAGTGCCTAAACAAGTGTAACAGTTTACGTGCAATATACAAATATTTTATTTCACATTATATTAGAGCAAGAGAGTAGTGAATGGCCATTATCGCTTGACTTGGCATGAAGAGGTTTTCGCACCCATCAAATGCGTTTTGCATAGCATATGAACAATTTATCATGACAAAAGCGAAGGAAGTACGCGGCAAAAGCGCTTGCTAAAATGTATTAGTCCTACAAAGCATACATCGAATTGCCTGTCAGGGATCGGGACAAGCTCTAGGCACCGCATTTCACGAGCGAGAACTGCAAGAGAGATCAAAACAATTAAGGTTAACAAGTTTTTCATGTCATACAGAAACTCTTGCACGATCTTATAAAGTGCGTGAAATATGAGCTTTATTTTACATAATTACGGAATGTTTACGGGCTCATAAATGGAATAAAAAACACACACAGCTTTCAATTCTAAGATTGTTGGAGGAACTGACTGACCGCTCAAGCAACTGCTACTTCTACGAACTCAACGCTTCCCAACTTCGACCGGTGGGAGCACCTCTCGTCGTGTATCTATACGTTGCTAAATAGAACCATAGCGTCTCATTGTCCTCAGCTCCCCGTCACCCACTCCTCCGAAGACTGATCGGCCATCTTTTGGAGAGATCCCCGGATCAAACAGCGACGAAGATGTCGCAGATCCAGATTCCGATAGCGAAGATGAGGCTAAATAAAATTATCCATACGTATCCCACCAGAGAGACCTCTACGATCTGATCATGTTCCTCGGTCATGCCAAGTCCACTGCTGACCTTCTGACATCTGGAAGTAGAACTTCGGGGATAAAATCATGTCAGGAACAGATCAAAGTAGGCGCCATCAACTTTACCATCTTCTTCAGTAGGCTAGATGGTCTGTTCTTCTGAAGCAGTTTGGATGATATATTCAAGGCTATATGAACTAACTGCTAGTCTATCGAGCGGTCCCATTAATAGACAGGGCGTCCAGGAGCCTCGGGGCAGCTTTATCAGAGCAACATGTAGCTGTCTCTGCGTGTGGCTCCATGTGCGAACCTCAAAGAGGACTAAAGCAGTGCTAAGATGTTGCTGAGTACTTTTGAGTCTGGTGGTATATGGCTGGGAGGTCATCGAAGATATCAAATGGTTTTATTCCCGATGAACCTCTAAGACGGTTTAACGAAGTTAGCGCTTTCTTTTCCTGTGGGGCAGCTGGAAAACTGAGGTATGTATTCGGAAAAAGGGACTGGCCGTGGCGGACCGAGTTGTTTTTAGTGAAGAAAATAGTAATTGAGAGCCGCTCGTAGACCGACAGAAGGGGATGATGTCGCACTGCAGAATAAATTAGACCTAATCGAGCGCTTTGCTACGGCTCTTGACGGTGATGTTATGATAAGCATATAGATAGTGATAAGCAATATATTACTCACCATTCAGTCGCGTTTCCCTTTGCGGCAAATGTAAAGCGCCTAGAAAGAGACTGAGCTCTCTGAGAGCGCTTTATCAAGTGCTTTATTGTTATTATTATCATTATTAGTAGTAGTAGTAGTAGTAACTCGGGTGCTTTCAAGTGACTCTAAGAAATCTCTCCGCAGCTGTCAGAGGCTTGTATGACGTATGCTTCGTAGCTTCGTTGGACCACAGGTAAAGAAGAGCGTGTAGTGAAAATGATTCTCCGACGACGTGCCGAACATGACGGAGAAAGCGGGTTGGAACCGTTTCTTCGCTGTTGTTCATGTTCTTCTGGGCCATCGCAAGGCTAAAAAACATGCAGCAAGTTCGTGCTGTCATATGGACCTCTGCCTGCCAAAGTGCAAAGCTGCCAAATGTTCCTCATCCGTCCATGCCATTGATGCTCATCTTGAAAAATTTAAGGAGGAGGACGAGTGGGACCTTAATCGGAGCAGCAGTGAGAGTGATCTCGCCAGCATGAGCTTGACTTGGAGCGTCACTTCCTAGAACAGTGCAGCGATAGCGATGATGAGGGGGACTAAGTTTGGCGGCATTGTGGGGGCTGGAGGGTGCTCTGGTGGGATGGCGAGACACTTTTACCATCGATAACGTATGCCGATAAGCCGGATGACAATTGGCTTAAGGAAGAGTCAGTAGAAGGTTCTCTCATCGAAACAGCATGATGCACCTTAAGAGGCAACTCGTTATCTTCCGGAATCGACCTGTGGATTTGGATAAAAATCTCAACGGCACAGGATAATAAATGTTGCGCTGCTTTTCGTCTGCTGGTGGTGGGTATAAATCATTCCTTTTTACGGAGACTGGAGCATCACTGACGACGTGGCAGTACCGCACCTGCAACATGTCACTGAAGGAAAACTCTTCCGAGTCGGGTTCTGCACAATGCCGATGTGGCCTGGCGGCTTCATTCGAATGATCTATATCTTCCTAGCAATTAAAGTGCTCGCAGTAGATGACTAGATATCGTTTCTCAGCACACGCTGTTCTTTGGGAATGGGCTACGGAAGGGCTTGAGTCCGTTTCTAAAGCTATACAATCCCCTTGTTTCGAGACTGATATGGCCGCGGCATCACCAACATTCATGCATAGAGACACCCTATCGATCGGAGCTGATCTTCAGAGCAGGTTGTTTACATCCATCCATCACACGAGCCGCCTATTGGGTCCAACATTGCACCCGTGGCTGCTGCCTTGGACCGGCCAAGTCCTAAGGATCTAGGGTCCGGACAGCGGCTGGTAGTGACCTGGACTCCTCAATTTAACGGCTGATTGATTAAAGAATCTTTTACGGACTTTTTCAAGATAGGTAAAGATTTTTTTCATGTGTGTGGCTGGCCCATGCTTGAGCCAAGCTCCTAGATCATTCCAGGAGGGTATGGTGGCTCGGCAGCCAAGAGGATAATATGAGCCGCCACCAGACCCGTGAGGACTGGGACACCGTTACGGGATGGCCAGACAGACCTCCTGGGGGGCAGCCTGGCTGCAGTGGCTCTACCGATCCAACCGGAAAGAAGCCGTTCGGCGCCATTCTCCAGTCCATAGGGACGATGTACTATGGCGACCGGAGGCCTGCCACGACTTCTAGACAACTTTTATGACTAGGGGTGACACTAACGGCTCTACAGTGTTGAGGCTTTCCTGGCCCGTGCGTTACCTGCGATTCCCAAGCGAGAGGGTGAGTCGGCTCTAGCTTCGTGTCCTTAAATTAGGACCTGTCAATGCATCTGTGTCGAGTGCATGACACCTCACCAGGGACAGAGCGCCTGGAATTCAGACACATGCACGCGATCTGACCTGTCGTCACATGGCCGCCGCGCTCATTCCTTGCCTTCAATTTGGCGACTTGCCTCGATCATGCAGGGTCGTCTCGATGATCTTGCTCGAGTGACGCCTCACTGCCGTCAACCTCAGGGCGATGACTTTGGTGCCAACGTGAGTCGAGTTGCAGTTTCTCAGCCTGGCCTCGCGGCTATTGGGCAGTCTTCACAGGCAGGTGGACGTCTCTCTGCCCAACAGAAGTGCTTCCTGCCCGGCGTCGAAGGCTGTCTGGAGCAGTCATTTCTGGTGAATGCGGATTTTATTACTATGAGAGACAACTAGTCGGACAACCGTCCACTACTCGCTGCCTTCATCGACCATCAGGCCAACATCAGAGCGCATAACAGCATCCCCTCGTGCAAATTCGCGCACGGCAAAAGCCTGCAACTAAAATAATATTTTTAAGTATATGATTGATTTAATTGATTGATTTAACTGGCTTTTTATCTTCTAAATCAATAAATAGTATACCAAAAAGAAGGAACCATTGCATTTTACACCTGGTGTGGAAGTAATAATAGTACGGCCAGTTTCGCCATAAATTAATAATGCAAACTCTGGATACGGCAAATATCATGTCATATTTTGAGAAAGCCAGTTAGAATGCCTGCTCAGCCGTCTTTCCTGAAGCGCAGTGATTTGGATGCTTGTTTGATCTCGAACAGAACCTTTGGCTCAAGGTTCAAGATTTCAACCTTGCAACAGAATACCGTGACAATGAAAATATGAGAATGAACATCAAAATCATTTTAGCTCTGAGCTTCGTTCCTATTGCAAATTTTCCTGCTGCTTTCGAAGAATTGGCCTACGACATCCCTACTCTAATGG
Source organism: Cristatella mucedo (assembly GCA_009760855.2). NCBI lineage: Eukaryota > Metazoa > Bryozoa > Phylactolaemata > Cristatellidae > Cristatella > Cristatella mucedo. The sequence continues at coordinate 2,067,023 of WPIO01000039.1, read as the reverse complement.
CAATATTGATGAACTACTAAGAAGGCGTATAAATTGGCAGACAGATAAGAGGTCAATCGGGCAAATCCATCGTTTGATTTGCAACTGTGAAATGTTTGGGGATCCAAGGAGTAATTGCAACACAGTTTTCATTTTCGAAATAAACGTCAAAACACTGCGAATTTGATTCCAAATTATACAGAATTGCGTGGCGGGTTTACCCAATAATTTTCATGCAATTGCACGTGAGCGCTCTTTTGCTATGGTATCAAATTGCCCGGATCCTCTATCCTAACTATACATTTTAATGGCGATTTTTGAATGGCAATAAAGCTCTCATTTAAGAAATGTGGTAGATTCATATACATTTGTCAGTTATCACGTTTAAAGTTTCAGCACGCCAAACATTCAAATGAAAACTCACTCCGACAGAGTAAATGCAGTAAGGAAAAAATCGGTAATTAACTCATTGAGCGGAGAACTGAAAGTGGTCCATGAATAACTGTGATACATGATAATATCATATAATATAATTCATATTCATAGCGCTCTAAAACAACTTAATCCCTATTCAGACGCTTCACAAATGCCACGAGACTCTATCCAACAATCTCAGTGAACAGAAATACTCACCTTGACCTTGGTCGGCATGAGCACCTTAACCACTAGGCCAGTATACTGCGATACATCAGCCTTTTCCAAAATAGGCATCTGGAAAATGTGATTGTTAGTATTCATGGTAGAAAACCGAGTTTCAGAATTGCCGAACAAATTTCAAGCAATTTCGCATACACGTTCTCATGAAAATACCTAAAAATAGTCCGACCAGCGAGCCGCCCTGCACCTTCAATCTGCCATGTGCCAGCTATTTCTGAAAGAGGCAGCAAGCAACTGCGGTCTCAAATCAAAACTACTGTGCCATGCTTTCAGGGTGACCCACAAACTTTAAATACTATTCGGCAGCTGCATTCGTGTCAAATGACACCCGTTGGCCGGCCCCACTTAGGCGTCGACCTTTTCTTTGGTTTAACTTGCAACGCTAAAAATTAATCTCGTGATAATCTATTCAGAATTTGAATATTCTAGACAGCATGGCCTCTAACTAATTTAATAATAAAATTGTGTCAAGAATTTGGCCTTGTGCAGGCGCGTACTATTGTATTGCTTTACTTCCAACGGTGAGCTTATGCCAGGGCAGCAGCTTTGCGGTCCGTTATCCTGCAGATACACTTAAATGTATACGTTAGCGTGAATGCTGAAAATACATAGTAATAAATTTCTTGGTTGTGTGCAATTTATTTTCGATGCATCGTGAAACTTTCCACTTTAGCTAATAAGTTTTGAGAAGTTCTGGAAGAAACTGAACACGGTACGATCATGCGCCCAGAGTATTCGCGCCGAGTGTATCGCGATTACCCTCGAGCTCGTATGCACCTACTTTATTAGTTGCGTAGATATATCAGTTAGAAGTTGTTACCGGGATGCGTTTGCCCTCGATAGAATAATCTGTGAATGTCTAAAATTTAGTCTTCTTAATTTACAATAACGGCGAAGCTCTGTTGTAAGGGTACGAGGTGAATTTTTCTACCACGTGACTGCGTCTACATCATGGAAGTGACGAAATTGGATCAGAATTGGATCTGAAAGATTGCTGCTGAAAGACGCGCTCAAAAACGAGCCAACCCTCTTCTTTTTCGCACGGCTGGATCACTCCCGAACCAAGTGCATAATTACTGGCCCTGGCAAAGACTCGTGATCACTTTGCATCTTAGCAATGGCTACCGAAGCAAAGGCGAAAGCATGCAAGAGCGACCTTGACCTGAGACCTGAGTGCGGTGCTTTAAGCGCGGCAGCTAGCTGCGAAAACTTACCCGAGTATTCAAAGAATGTGTGCCTGTAAGAGAGCAATATGGTTGCCCACTCGATGCCGAGTGATTTCTTTTCCTTGTAGGCTTAATCGGTTTTGCAAGGCTGTACCAGTGAGGGGTTTAGAATAGAGGAACTCCAAATTGCAGCTTGTTGCGAGCGTTGACCCATGAGGCTCGCAATGAACCACAAGAGATTTAGCTATGGGCAGAAAAGCCAGACCAATCGTTCGCGCCGGCATCTATGCACACGGATAACAGTGACTCGTCTATCTAATCTTTGCTTATCATTTCTAACTGGTATGTCGGTTTGTTTAAAGCTCTAGTACTGTCTCTTGCACAGATTCTCTTTAGCAGCACCGGAAGCCATAAAGATTAGGAGAAGGTTTCGCTTAAAAATGTCACTGTTTGTAACATGTAACTGAACTAGAGGCTTCAGAAACGCTGTAGGTGCATAGCAGCTCGAAAGTGCAGGGTGAAACTTTTGGGCTGGCCATTGAAGGCCATTTGCGTGCGAATTTGCAAGCACAATTTCATGAAATTTGGTGGGCATACCCGTAGAATTGTTTTCTATACTGTGTAATTTAAATCTCAATCGCCCGATTCCTATTTCAGAATGGCAGACGTATTGTAGTGCATCAGAGTTATTCGTGGAACCCCAACATTAATGAAAGCTACTTCGATCTTGAAGACTTTTATGTTTCCGTGGCTTTTACTAATAGATAATCTTGTAAATTGTAAACCGTAGATATGTATTTTTGGCTTGCCTAAACAGAATATTTTGGCCTGGGTTACTACTTATGTATATAGAAGGTCTACGGCAATACAAACTTGTGTGCAATGGAGGTGAAAACATGAAAGACAAAGTCGTGATAAGCATATCTCGTGGTAGTCTCCTTCTCTGAGTAGCTAATTATTAGAGAAAGTAAATTATAGCTTGTATTATTGCTGTTGGAATGTGAATGCCTTAGCTATTGCAATCCAGCCTAGGTTGCTATCCAGGCTCACTTTGCATCAGCTTATCTTAACGGCAAGAGTTGACATTGTTTTTTGAGTGATACAAAGCATTCTGCCAAAGGAAAAACTGAACTGTAATCAAACCTACCTGCTGAAATGAAATAATTGATAAGTCACTAGGACATTCGAGGTAATTAGTGGCCGTGAATTATCATCGACGCACATCTTGCTAGAAGTTTCAGAAAAGACGTCCAGATAAAATATTAGATTGCATTGTGGCGTCAGAATTTTTAAAGTGCATTTCACTTTTAGCGCTTGCAGAGAAAAAGCATTTGGTGGCTTGTTGAGTATGTAAATAAAATCAAGAAAAATCCAATATTATCGTTGGGACTAGATATGAGACATCAAGCAATTTTTCACATGTAGCAGTTCACTGAAGTAAGACAGAGTATCGCAGGAACGTTTTTACTAGGAATTTCCTTGTATCTCACAGGCGAACACGTGTCACCGCAGCTTAATCCCGCTAATTAGACCATGCTTAGGTGGTTTTTGTGTTTGACTGCTTGCTTGCGGCTATACTTAGTAGTTATAACTCTCATGTAGAGAATTAAGGGTTGTATGCAACCAGTATAAGCCAAGTAGCGCCATGCTAACCTACAAAAACCATATAGCTGGTAAAATACTTTATTTTCCAGCTGATCCGGCCATCTTTATCATAATGGAGATGTACATATTAATAAAAATGATATTAATAATAATAAATATGCTTAGCGCCATAATAGAATTTTGTATCTTTTCTTGAACTTTACATACCAATAATCGTAGAAGTTGTCTCTCATTCAAAACCTATAAGTTTAAGCAGCAAATTAAAAGAGATGAATACTACGCGCACTTAACTTAACTTTAGTTTCCTTTACAGTATGCGATGATTTCTTAGAAAGATATTAAATTCCCTTGGGATTATTTACAGATTTCTAATTACTATTATTATTATTACGACAGCGTCACTACTAACGCATCGAAGAGATTATTCTCTAGCTCACTGGTCGTTTGTCTTTGGAATCCTGTGTGAAGCTAATCTATTATTCAGTTAGAACAACAGGTTTATTATTCTATAGGAACCGTAATTATTATCATTGAGGACCTAAACCTTGACTTTGTTTGACTTTAGTGTACTGGCCGCTGAAATCGCACATCTAACCAAGGAATTTCCAGGTCGCAAATTTTCTGGCACGAGAATAGCACTTAGCAATAGCAACACAAGAACTGGACTTACCAAGGTTAATTAAAATCCCGTTAAGTTGAAATTCCATGCTAAAATCAATAATGTATTTTATCCATGAGAGTTAAATTTTTCTAGTCACGCGTATTGATATTTACAAATCGAGCGGGCTCCCTGTGCAAAATCCATGCAGGCTAGTGAATCAGTGACTTTTTTGTTTACTAGACCTACTTAGAGACGTATGCACGTTCAATTTGTCGTAGGTAAATACACACACACACACACACACACACACACACACATCTATATATATTTATTAATTTATATTGACACACATGCACTTATACATACATACAAATATTTAGGTATAAATGCTTATGCGCATATCAAAATTCTCTTGAAGGGGTGTTCCGTGCGGCTAGCTCCCCATGCAGGCAAAGCAAAGAAAAAACTTTCTGGGCGTCCTTAGAGGTCCATAGAATGACGTAGGCCCCACGTTGCAACTACGTTCAGTGCAATACATTTCTTTCGTTATTAGTCAAAAATTTTAAGTTAGCCCACCGAGCGAATTTGAGGCGATCCAGATGCATTATTAGGCGTGATTGAGTTCATTTCCAATGGATAAGCTTGGTTGTTTTTGCAAACGCTTCGTCCTTCAAGTGACATCTTCCTCATCGTTTCTCTTCGAATGCGGCGATTAAAAGTGAAGTAAAATATGAAATTGGTGCAGGAAGTCACAAAGCGGATATCCACAAGAAATATATTAGGTTCCAAGATGGCAAATCCGATGAGATAGTACGGTATCCAGCTGAGGTAGAAGACCAGGGTGACGACGAAGAACATTATTGCGGTTCTTGATGAAGAACTCAGCCTTCGTTTAAACGCTGTTAGTGTAGGGCTGCGAATAGTTTCCTTTTGCGTGCAGTGGACGTCACCTAAAACAGTGTCCTGCGATAAATACTTTTTGCGTCTATGTAAGATTAAGATTAATTGAATGACTATTGCTGAGTCCTGTCGTGTCGTTTTTTACTGCACTTTCAAGAATACATCGCAGCCATATTTGAAAAGCTATGAACATATCTAGAAAGTCTCTTTCTAGATGAGGCTACCTGTGGCATTTGCATCAGGCCATTATCTTGTTTCAACTTATTATTTTTTATTTTATAGAGATAGCTTTCTTAAGTAAACCCACCATTCATTTATGCTAACTTTGTGTTATCTCCATCTTTATTGGCAGGTGCCAACCCTAAAGTTGCGTAAAATTATATTGCATCAGCAGCATAATATGTAGGTCTTGATAATTAGGCTCGGCAAGCTAATTTTGCACAGGTTTCTACTCGTATTGGGTGTCGCATTACAAGGTGACCCATATCCAGATGAACAAATTGGCTCCAACGTAAAATGTCGTTAAATCAGCTACGTACCTTTACAAAAAATAGGACCATCTTAAATAGTGATACGACGTCCAAGATGATCCCTGCATTTGTGAAATGACACTAAACAACTACAAACTCCCACGTTGCAGGTCTTACTTGCAGTGCAACAGGATCCTTCAAGTAGGTGCGCACCTGTACAACCAGTCTTGTCTGTCATGAACGTCGCACCTGTTGAAACATTAATTCGTTGATCACCTAACAGCACTGGATGACCAAAAATCAGTTTACAGACTTTTAGGGTGTGTTGCTCACATTCCAGTCCCTTTTCTTACCTTCTCGTTTCATTCTTATTTCAGATCCACCTGTGCAAAATACTCGCTAATCCGGCTTCGCAGTATACCACTATCTAATCGGAATGAAGTCGCTTAGAGGGCCTCTGACCAAACTTCAATATTTGGAGAATTTGTTCTGCTTGAATCCACTCAAAGCTTGAAACTCACATCTTACTGACTTTCCGACATCCAATGAACTGTCTATATTTATAAAGAAATTAAAAATAACCGGCTCCTCGGAGCATATGCTAGCTCCTTGAGCATTTTACTGCGTGTGCTAATGATTGCTGAAGCTGTGTACGTTATCACTAATCATATTTGCATGCTTGCCTCACAGTATACGTACAGTGACTAGAGAGAGATTTAGCTCTTTGAGTGTACTTTAAAAATTTCTTATTATCTTTATTATTAGGTTGAGACATGGGGTTTCAGGTGAGTGTTACTCAGTTGATTTGTCAACAGTAGATACCTAATGACTATGCGCTTTGCTTTAGGCATTAGGTAACAAATTGGATTTGTTTTAGACGGAAAATAAAATTAAGAACCAAAGTAGCACTATTAGAAAAGTTGAGCAAGTAATTTGCATTAAATTAGCAGCGTAATTAGACAGCACCATACAGGCTGCTGCAATTTTCGGAATTAAAGGCATAGGAGCAGTAACTTTATGTGGTAAGAAAAGAATATCTACAACAATGCATATTCTTGCCGATTTAAACACTTTAAATCTTGGCAACACGAATGGTTAAAGAGCAAACACCATATATTTTATAGAATCCGCATCATGCAAGCAATTTCTTTACTGTGATGCTGTTCGCAGACGCAGCCGTGTGAGTCTTTTGTGGAATAATCCAGTAAAAGGACAAAGAGCATCAATCGGCAGCAGGAGCAAGACAACATTATCGTTGCTCAAGAGTAAAGCATTACAGCTCTTAATATATTTGCACCGGGTTTTTGTATGCACAAAATCATTATTAAAACAATTGCTCTTAGAATCCATTCTATCGGTGTTATTTTACTGTGCTAATTCTTTTTATTCATAAATCTGTACTGCCTAATTGCAAACCAGTCAAGTGCAAGACAGCTCTTTAAGGACTACAGCTTAGGCATACGCACGGTACTGCCTGTACTTCGCGTTTCAGTCTACATCGGTACTTTAATCCTAGCGACTGAGATAGCTGAATAGCCGTAGCAAGCGCTTGCACTTATTATGAATTTTGGGTTCTAGTGTCCCCAGAAGCAGGCCTACGCTACATCTAGAGGATACGTTTTAGTTGTCTTATTGTTGCAGGAATTTAATGAAAGGACAAGTGACAAGTGCTCCAGGAGACCCTTCAGCTGCGGCCGGCTTCGGGCTGCTGCTCGGATTTCTTCAGGGTTTTTGACATCTCTGTGTAGCTACCATGACAATCGTCGATTTGAGAGCTCCATTGTTACGGCGTCCAGCTTATGCCGGCCTATCTCTGGCTATAATGCTGGAGCTTTTATCCTATAGACGTCAGAATTGTATAATTGTATTGTAACCATCGCTTAGTAAGTACTTTACACTGAGATTGCTTTGAACGTGGCTCATAAACCTCAATACCATCAATACCCGTACGCATAAATCGGGGAATATGTACGTGATAAGAGAAATTTACACATTACAAGACCATTAAATGCTGAAAATTAAAACCCCCATTCATCGCTTTTTAAAAGAAAATTACTAGAGATGACTGCTGGCAAAGAAAATTCAACGGAATTTAAAGTTCTCACCGGTCTTAAATCTCTGCACCCTTGTCGTTGTGGTTGTATTATAAAACTTGTTCAAATCATGCTCTCATCATTGATTATGGATTTGATAGGATGTAAGAAGAATGCAAATACTGGATACAAGCTTTACTTGGACTCACCACGTAAAAGAGGTCACCATCCATCTCGAATTTAGCAGAATCCTAGCAAGCCTGGGAGATGAGCTAAACGTGGCTACATGGTAGGGTAGATTCGTGCACTTTCCTTCCAGGAAATGCTATGAGGCTTATCAGGAAAAAAGATGAATCTCACTGAGGATGTAGAGGTGCTTATTGTGAAACGCTTCCCCCGCCTTCAGAGTGTGCAAGTGAGAGTCGCCTACTCACCGCTCGTTGTGCCAGCATTGCTCCTGTCGGTAGACATGGATTTGTTGGTCGTGGCTAAGCTCCTTACGATCTCTCGAAAAATAACACCGTATACGGACATCACGGCCACAGCCGTCGTAATCATTAAGATGCTCAGAGTCGAGTTATAAAACAAGCCAAACTTCGTGCCTCGTTCATAGTGGCATCCTACTTCATCGCCCGCTGAGGCGCTATCCGACGAAACGCTGTAGATGGAGAAGGCCCAGCCTGATGGTATCGAGAGGGCACTTGCAGCCAACGCAATGCCACCGATAATGTATCGCACTTGGGAAATCTGGAACTGGCTCTGCGGCTTGCAGACCGCGTAGTAGCGCTCCACGCATATGCCAACGTAAATTAGTGAGGCGAATATGACGACCACGTGCGAGAAAAAGCCGCCAGCCTTGCACAGAGCCTCGCTGGTGACAAGCCTCATCACGAGGAGCACTTCGTATGGCATCCGCACGGCGCACACGATTAGATCGGACACTGCCAGCGCAAAGGTGAACAAGTTGTAGTGATTCTTAAAAGTGGGCTGAGCTGGCTTCCGCAATCTCGAGCAGAAGACGCTAAGAGCCACGCCGTTGCCTGCAATGCCGACCGCACTGAAAATGGCGAGCGTAGTCAAATAAGCTGTTGCGGTAGTCTTTCCGTAACACTGAAGAAATGCATCAAATTGTTCTTGGCTGCTGTAGCTGGTGGTGTTCAGAAAGCATTGCACGACATGTGTTCCCATCACACTATCGATAGGCAGCCAAAGCTCAAGTCTCACCTTGTCTTTTACGTCAGTACTCTCACCACCTCTTTACTTCCTTCAATTTCGAAGATGGTCACCAAGCTCGTGGACGTTAGTGAGTTAGTTAGACGCACGCAGGTGCGTCAGCGTTACCCCTACGACTAATGGTAAGGACACAGACCCGAGGCATAACTCCTTGGATGACGTAGGCGGGGTTTTAACTAGCTGATTGGTGCCTCCTTCAATCGAGACGGTTGACTGCCAACGAATCCTGCGGGTGCCCTTCCTTTAGATCTCAATTAATCGGAATTTTTGCATAATCTTATTTGGGCTTCCTGCTTGGGCTGTGAGCAGCAGTAAATCAAAGCGGAGGCTTTATGTCGCTAAAGATGGAACTGAGTAGCAGTCTGGAAGCTACTCCTCATGAATAAGCATGTCCATTGAGAGAGCACGAAGACAGCTGCATCTTAAACCCATTGTGCTGTCCACTGACGTGACACTTCTTGCTGGCTAGAAGATCGTGGCTCGTGCATACTAATTTGAATCCTGAAAAGTTATATACCAACGAGGATTATTCGAAATATTATCGTTTAATGGCATAATAAATTTAATTTGTTTGTATAGCGCCCTAAGAGAATTTAGTCTCTATTCAAGCGCTTCACACATGCCTCGAGGCTCAAGCCCACGACCTCAGTCAGACCTTGGTCGCGGCGAGCACCGTGACCGCTGGACCAAACCAGCAAGCATGATGATCACCATGCGGTGCCGATATTTGTAGACAGTCCACATAAAGAGCCATACAGTTGCCATCTACACTGAGCACAGTGAATATGAAGATGGCTGTTAGGTAGGCTATTTCTCTAGTCCAACCATTAATCTGAAAAAAACTCGTCCAATTTCCCGTGGCTGGTGTTGCTAACCTTGGTTTGGTAGTATTCCATGGCATGGGTTTTCTGTCGACAAATCCTGTTTCCGATCGATGGCGCCGAGCTACAGAGGCAGTATGACTCTTGGCCTGTCTTTCAGGCCAACACAATCGCTACTTCTTGACTTAACTTCAATTTGGCGACGGGTCACAAGTAAATGAGCATTAAAGACTTGAATGATTCTCAGCGTTACTCTCTTGACTAATGTTTTGGACTAAGAGACCCCTGGCATAACTCATCGAATGACGTAGTCTTGGTGTTTTGCTGTCCTTGTGTGTTATGTGGGTTCCCTTCAGCTAAATCCCAATTTATCATGGATTAACTTCCTTAATTCCTTGGCAACGATATATACTCTCCTGCTGCCGACTATGGTGTATCCTATCCAGTCGTCCTGAACTGCTACTCATATGCTACTCACTACCTCTGCTGCCCTCCTAACTCAGCTGGGCTTCTCACTATCTCTTTTTTGCGTGAGACAAAGTCTGTTGGCTACCGCATGCCTACCGAAAGCCGCTTCGGATTTGAGTGGGCTATAAGAAACTCTTTCTGCTTAACACCCACTAAGTCTCTCTGGCTTCGTGGAGTTACAGATGGAGTTACATGAACTATCCCAACATATGATACTTCGCGATGTTGCATGGATATCTTGCCAATAGTGTCGGAACCAGTAAATCGAAGCAAAGGCTTCGTATCGCCGACCACTGACGGAATTGAACTGTGGATGGTAATTTAAAGGAAGGAAAAAACTTGATTGAGCATTGTTGGGAGAGCTGCCTCTCGTATGCCTGGCAACTTAAACTGAAACGACGTTTCTTCTTTGCTAGAAAATCATCAGTCAAGCCATGTAACTTTAATCCTGGTGAGCTTTTACAGTAATATGGCTTGAAGCTTGACTCTCACTAACAATCCATGCAAGAGTATTTTTACATCAAATAGCCCTGCCAAGTGATTGTTTCGCGATTCTGTGCCTGCTGCTCAACAACTTGCATGCCATGCCTACAATCAGACAGCCAGCTAAATCATGACACAAAATAGAATTGCTCCAGGGGAGCAATATTTATTATACATCACCTAGTTATGGGTGAATGAATGAATTATAGCAAACTAGCTTATAACGATTTCCTAAAAAAAAATGATTTGGTAACTCTCTTATTAGCAGTTGTGGCTTTACAAACTGCAATAACTGACGAATTTACATCGTCTTTTAGCCATGGGACAATTAAAAAAGTGTGTAGCTGATCAATATTTCAAGTCCATAAAAGGATGCTATCTACCTCCAAAATGCATTGTACGGTTCGCTGCCGTGCTGCAAATAGATCACGCCGAACTGTATTTCACCCGTGACCACAAACTAAGGTGTAGGAACAAAAGATTAAACAAATACGTGCTATAGTTCAGTAATGAATGAGTCAGTGTTAGTATTCCCATTATTTTGGTTACTAGAAACCACATACCACGTATTCTATGTAGCTCTACTATTGGTATTTTGTTAAATTGTAACTTTAAGGTTGTGGGACTTTAAAAGCTGTCGAATATTCAGTAAACAAAGATCACATTTTCGTGAACTGGGTTTGTGATGTAAACTGTAGTTACTGATCCGCTGCATTGCGTTTATAATTTGTAGAAAAAGTATAGGAATCTTAATAATAGCTCTAGTGTTCGACCAATTCATTGGTGAACCATAGGTTTTAGCTATAAAATAGACTGTCAGAACCCATCGAGAAGACATATGATGCCTCAAAGCTCTTCGTCCAAACAGTGAGTTACCATAAAATCCTTACTAGACCGAAGTCGTACAGCAAATAATTTGCAATACAAAGACGCTCGTGAATGTAGTTTCTTTCTTGGCGTTTTCATTAATAACTCTATTTTGCGTCAGCTTGCCTGGAGCTAGCTAGACCTTTTTGAGCACTTTTACATAGCCCCTAGTGCAGTGACTTTACAGCAGCACGTGACATTCTGATATAATAAATTGTGTTACAAGCAAAAAGATAATGGGAAGTAACAATGTATAGGTTCGAAAATTGAAACAATGTGATTCATGATCAAAAATGAAGGCTCTGTTTGCCAATGGCCACAGACCTGTTTATCCAGGGCTCACAGAGGTAATTATTGAACGCACCCATTAACTATGTCTTTGCTCGTTACATCCATCAGTACTCATGACTATTATACGACATTATATCTGCAGCAAAAAATGTTTTAATTATAGAGAAAATATAAACATGTGGCTTCGGTTAATCGAAAGTAGTAACTACTAGGTTTTCATCTGGCTGTCAATTTTGTTTGCAATGTCTGCAGAATTTTGAATGAAATTTCTGCACTGTTTTCCTTGCTTATCCGATGCACATTTTTAGTGACAGGGGGTGATGTTTCGGGATCCCTTGCAGACGCTACTTACTTCACAACTCTCGTTAAAATACTAAATTTTGAATTCTTATCAAGCGAGCATGCATGCTTTTAAAAATTTTAGGAATACCAAAACAAGAAAATTAAATTACTAGTGCAGTAGAATTCGCCCTAAAGAATAATCGTCTGTATACCTAAAAAGAGACTTTAAAATGCCCCTCAGCTTGGAGGCACAAAATTACGTATTCAAGAGTACTTAAGCTTGACAGAAGTTGTTATGCAGGTACACTTTAAGGTTATAAATAAAAATTCATATTAAATAACACCCTCTAAGACAAATGAATCTCGCTCTAAGCAATTTGCATATTCTGGAAAGATGCAAGTCAATCATTTAGTGATACCAAGCACAGTGTCGTAAGCATCAGAATAAAACAATTTCTCAGTTACATAGTAAATACAGAGTGAAGAATCCGTACTTCTTTTTTAAATGTTGAAAACACCAAGCCACTGCATCTCCATGTAAGTTTAGAATTATTTCCTCTTTACTTTGTGATGTACGCACTGGTGGTATTTCTCGAAACTGCGTAAGGCTCTTCAATGGCACCGCCATATTACCAGAGTCGTCAAAGCTGGCGGTACAATGGGAAGCCTTATTAGGGAATATCCTTACTTGCACCCAGACAGTGAGGCTTCGACGTTAACAGACCGCCAGGGCAGCGCTCGTAGGAGCGCAGTTCTTGTTGTTACTGCGCGACAAATGTGAGCCTCACAGAATTGTGGCTAGCAACTTTCGGTTGATTTACGAATACTCGAAGATATACCGACAGCAGCGGAACTTGACAGAAAATAGTTGATAAAATTGAAAATAATTGATTGCTCGTGCCTTTCATTCAACTAAGTCTATATAGCGATAGCGTGGAGCGGTCCACTCAACAGCCACAGAGGGCTGAATGTGGCCAGCACCATTCTTAGTGTACAGCAACTCTCACAAAATAACTGCTGCACAACTTCACTGATTGTTGCGTTCCTTTAGTTTGCATGTCGCCTAACTTAAGCTTGTGCCCTCACCGTTTTGTAATGAAAATAATTTAGCAACAGCAAAAGTGTCTCGCAAATCATAATCTGACTAATATAGAACGCCGAAGCTTCAATATTTTGGATCAGTAGGGTGGAGCTAAAAATGAAAGAGACCTTAAAGTAAAAGACCGAACCTAGAAGTCGATGCGCTGCTTAATCGCTAGCTTACATAAGTTGATGAGAAAGGGTGTCACGAATAGCTGCGACATAGTGTGATACTGCTGCCATTTTCAAAATAAACTTCAGGAAACTGAGATTTTGATTTCAGCTTAAACATATTTGTATCCTGGGTTTACCTACCAAATTTCACGTGATTTTGCGCGGGCTCATTCTCATGCTATAAACTTCAATAGCCCGGGTGATCCAGCCTTTTTACGTTTTCTAACGGTGATACAGCTGCCATTTCCAAAAAAAAGGACATCACTTAGCTGCAGCTTCGGCTTCAAATTATAGAGAAGAGAATGCCAGGTTTACTAACCAAATGTCATGGGATAGCTCTTTCTCGCTGTCATGCTATTGCCTGGATGGCCCGGCACAGGTGGCAGCCAAAATGATCGAGCTGTGGCACAGACACATTTCCACAAAACATTTCTCGCAGCTGTGTTCCAGGCTTGCGCCTCAAATTTCATAAGATTGCGCCAGCATGCTCTCATGCTATGGCTTTCAATGGACCGGCCAAGTAAGCACACCAAAGTATTCCAATGGTGATATAGCCACCATTTTCTACATAAACTTTTTGAAACTGTGGTTTGAATTCCTTTTTACAGAAAACATTACTCCGGGTTTACGCATCAAATTCCATGCCTTTCGCTTGCCCGTTATCTTGCAATGACTTCCAGTGGCCAGTGCTAGCCAGCCTCATTGTATATTCACACTACCTAGCAACTGATATTGACACAATAGGCGTCGCACTACTCTGGTTTTTGCCACATTATTGAAAACCGCGTTCTGAGTTTACCCATGAAATCTAATGCGATAACAACAATAACAATAACAATAATTCACTTGATAAAGCGCCCTCAGAGAACTCAATCTCTCTCTAGGCGCTTTACATTTGCTGCAAAGTGAAATGCAATTGAATGGTAAGTAAAATCATGCTTGAAAAACAAATGAAATGAATAAAATGGTTGGGTGACATGCACAGGGTCAGCATGCAAATGTGGTTAGTGGCAGCATGCACAGTGTCAGCATGCATAAGCACATCAAGGACGAATCACAGGGACCCACTAAATGCTGTCCTAAATAGGTGTGTATTTTGGTTCCTTTTAAATGTGGTCAGGTCAGGGGATGTTCTGACGCAGGTCGGGAGGGAGTTCCAGGCTTTGGGAGCATACGAACTAAATGCACGGTCTCCAAAGGATTTAAGGTTTGTACGAGGTATTTGTAGACTGTTGGATTCCGAAAAGCGGGTGGTACGATGCTTGGCCTGACGAATGCGAGCTCTCGCGCAATGGCCTCCAATGGCCCAGCCCAGAGAACAGTTCTAAATTTTCAGATATTGAGACAGCTGCTATATCCACAATAGGCATCGCACAACTCTGATTTCACTACAAATAACTGACGACGGTGTTACAGCGTTACAGATGTACCCGCAAAATGTCGCGCAATAACCTTTACTTTTTGTCATGCATTGGCCTTCAAATGGCCCAGCCATTCCTTAAATTTTAAACTGCAATACTGCAACCATTTCTCAAATAGTCATTCAGGATCCGTGGTTTTGATTCCACATTATAGAAAACAGTGTTCCGAGTTTAACCACTGAAATTAATGCTGTTTCAAGTACGCTAACTAGTGTTAGGGCTTCCACTGGTCCGGACCAACCAGCCTCTCTGCATATTATAACTGCCATGCAGCAATCGTTTCAGAAATAGGCAACGTTCAACTCTGGTTTTTTCCACACTTTATGAAAAAGTATTGTTACTTTACTGAGAATTAAAGTGCTTAGAAAGAGGTTCGGTTTTTGTTGGACGCTTGCATTGCTGCTCCAGCTTCTTTTGCTGTAGACAATCTCCTATAATTATTTAATTGAAGGTCACATTGACTCTGTCTCTCGTCAGTTGTCAAACCTCATATAGGCTCTATATAATGAATATTCGGAATGTTGGCATATTTTGTGCACAGGCTGAGTTCATTTTACTTCAGCAGTGCCTTTTCTAATTAGATGCAGGTAGAAACAGGTTGCCGTGTCGTGTCCACGTTTACGCTGCTTGACTTTAGTAGCCTGTACGGAGTGACTTTCATGGTCAGCCAGCCCTTTTTTTTGTCTCATCGAAACCGCTCTTTCATTTCGTGGCAATTTCATGGCATCGTAGTCATTGTATCAATTAATCAAATGACCCAGAAGTGCGTAATTAGCAGGCAACTGTTTTACTTATTTTCGAGAGCAGAAGATGAACTATCCGGTACAACTACTTTCAAGTTCATGAACAAAGTAAATTTTTGAGAGATAGCTTTGCTTCAGGCTACTTCATATCAGCACTAGAGGCTATCCTTAAGGCGCATTTATTTTTCCTAGCGCTGATACCATTTAAGTGTGCTATAACTTGTTGTCTTCACTGTGAGACATGCAAACAACTACTAGGAGAGAAACCAGAAAATGATAACCGTGTGTGAAGCCGTCTAGCCAGATTTCAAGAATTTGCTCTTGAAAAATAAGCTGGCAAGTTGAATATCATTGCATTAAATTATTGCGGTTTTTTGAATAACAACAATAACACACATGATACAGTGCCTTCAAAAAACTCGCGCTCCTTCTATTCACTTTACGTTTGCTGCAAAGGAAGCACAATCGCATGCTTAGTGGTTAGCATGCTCGATAAACAAAAATAATAGCATGATTAGGGGTAAAATGCACAGCTTCAGCACGCAAGTTTGGTTTGTGGCAGTATGCGTAGCATTACATACATAAACACCTAAAGGCCAAGTCGCTGGGACCCACTAAATGCTATGATAAATAGGTACGTTTTAGTTTCTTTTTAAATGTGTTCAAGTCAGATGTCGTGTCGAAAGCAAGACGTGAGTTTCAAACTTTGAGAGCACACTAACTAAAGGCATTGTCTCCAAAGAATTCAGGTTTGTCCGAGGTATAGATGAACGACTAGATTCCGAAAAGTGGGCGTTACGATGCTTAGCCTGGTTGGGGAAGACTGACAGGGCTAAGCTCCATAATTTATTAACTGCAGAGACAAACCAGTTGTCTCGTATAATGTAAATAAACTTACTTGGCGTGCTGCTTATTTTAAATAAGAGGAATAAAGATGAGAAAAGGCGGGGAAATCTGCAGCAATCCAGCAATGCGTGCGGGATGTGCTGCATTTCCGGCCTTGTAGGTCAGACAGCTACTGCTGCGCACATGTAAGCGTTGTCAGATATGATCCGCAGCCGGTTCTGCAGTAAGACTTGAAAAGCTGCTGGACTTTGCAACAGCTTGATGCAGCACGAGCCGTTAATTAGTTATAAATGTAAATGTGGTGGGGACTCTTTCGCAGGCACTGAGTGAATAAGGCTACGCATGTCAATGGTAGAGAGAATGCAAGAAAGAGGTCTTAAGATCCCCTACCTAATCTGGAGAAAGGGTAACCGGCCGTAACTGGAAGCTGCTTATATATAGAGAAATAGAAAAAGAGAATGACCATTGATGCTGTGGAACTTGAATAAGTTTTCCGAAACTCGAATGCATTTGGACCATTTGGCTCACCTATTACGCAACCATTGCATTATGCCTGACGTTCTTCTCTAGATCTCTATCTGCACGTGATGGTTCTGTTTTTACCTGATAAAATAACTTACTATTTAGGGGCAAACTAAGTGTGATTCAGAAATGGAAATTCTAACGCTCAATACCGGCTCTGCCAGCATATCTCCTGTTGAATCTGCACGAAATCTAGGTGTCATGTTCCAAAGTGACCTTTCGTTAGCCGACCACATTGGTTCCAGAATCAAATCGGCCTACTTTCAGCTACATAAAATTGCTTAAATTCGGGCTTACTTAGATAGGGATAACACATCTAAATTAGTCCATGCATTTGTGACATTCGTCCTGACTTCTTCAACTCAGTGCTTGCTGGCCTACCGGCACGTGCAATCAGGCGCTCACAGCTAGTAATAAACTCCGCAGCTAGGCTTGTCTGTCATGAGCATCGAAGCTACCGCATCAAACAACTTCTCGCCGACCTGCACTGGCTACTAGTCAAGCAAAGCATCGACTTAAAGGTTTTGTCGCTCACTTTTAGGTCCCTAGATTTTTTTACTCCAGTCTACCTATCAGATCTACTGCCTCACTAAACTTAGTATCGTATCACCCGCTTTTCGGAATCTAACTGTTTACCAATACCTCGCACAAACCTCAAATCCTTTGGAGACCGTGCATTTAGTTCGTATGCTCCCAAAGCCTGGAACTCACTCCCGACTTGCTTCACGACATCCCCTGACTTGACCACATTTAAAAGAAATTTTAAAACGCACCTACTTATCACAGCATTTAGTGGGTCTGTCTGATTCGTCTTTTACGTGCTTATCCGTTGTGACACTGCGCATGCTGCTACTAACCAAATTTGCATTCCGACCGTGTGCGTGTCGCCGCTTACCTTGCTATGTTAGTTGTCATTGAGCATGCTACCATTAACCATTCGATCTTGTTTCCTTTGCAGCACATGTAAAGTGCATAAAAGGAGATTGGGTTCTCTGAGGAGGCTACATCAAATGTATTATCATGATTGCTATTATTACGTGGTACCTCTTCAACAGGCATTTAAGAGCTGCAGCATTGACTGCCCCTTTCCATGCAGACGACCCCGCGAAATGTTTTACGGCAGCAGGCTCTTCCTATATACCGTTCATGTGTCCTCATAAATCATGCATGTATATCTGGTTTCTACAATTAACCAATTGACCATGCTGCCCTTACAGTATACGTAAAGTGCCTAGACATGGAATGAGTTTTCTGAGGGCGCTATACAAACTTGTTATTATAAGATATAAGTGAGTTAGACTCCATTAGACTTGCTGTATTTATTCAACTGGCGTCTCGTCTCTGGAGCGACAGCTTCTTGACCGTTTCTCTTCGAATACGGCGATTAAAAGCAAAGTAAAAAATGAAGTTTGTGCAGCTGGTAAAAAACCGGATTCCTGAAAAAAATAAATTGTAGGTCACTGCATTCAATCCAATAAGGAAAAACGGTATCCAGCAGATAAAGAATCCCAGCGTGACTACAAAAAACATGATTGCGGTTCTTGAAGAAGAATTCAGCCTTTTCCTAAGCGCTTCCAATGTTGGATAGTGAATAGCCACCTTCAGTGTGCTGTGGACACCATCTAAAAACGGTATCATATATTCATTGTGATTGTGGCTATATTGGATTGCTTTCAAGATCATAGCTGTGGCCGGTCATCGTGTTGTTGTCTACTGCACTTCCAAAAGATATCATAACCCTATTTAAGAAACTGTGAGCATATTTAATGCATATATTTATAAAAAATAAATAAAGTAAAACTCTAGGTAAAAATATTGCTAGCTAAGGCTTATTGTGGCATATTCTTTAGATTATAATCGTATTTTACTCTTTCTCTATCTCTAGCATTGTGAGAACTATAATCGGGAAATTTTTCAGCTAATGCCATCACCTGCGCATAAGCTGTCTTATCTTTTTCCACAGAACGAAGTTTAACAAGACAGTTTTATTTAATTCAAATAAAAATAGGCCAATTCTACCGCCCATCATTCACTTATGAAGACTTTTTGCTGCGTGCAGCGTACGTCTCAAGAATTGCGTATTCAAGTGGGCAAGGAAAGCATATCTACTCAAGTGTCTAAACTCAGATTTGGTGTCATTTTCCGAATTCGAACGTCAATGCTTCCCTTCTTTCAGTTACATACCACTTGAAAATTTCAGGTCCGCTCAGGTCAGACACGCGAGATATCCCGTCTACACTTACGTATCTCCTTAGCGGCAGATCTACTGTTTAATTGATTCGCGGAAACTTCGCAAATACTTTGACGATCAGGCGATTCGTTACCTTTTATAAATGTATTTAAGCCAGTATTTCAGTACACAAACGGGAGAGAATTTTGTCGTCCTTAGGAGCACCCTAATCTAAGGAAAAGTCTCTACTGATTTGAGCGTACTTACATTAGAGGCACGCCTAATTATTTAAGTTAATAATAATAATGATACCCTTAAAAAGCGCCCTCAAAGAACTCAATCTATTTCTAGGCGCCTTACAATTGCTGCAAAGGGAAACACGACTAAATGGTCATTAATATCACGCTTGATAAGCAACATGAATCACGTGATGGTTAAGGGTGACCTGCACAGGGTCAGCATGCAAGTGTGGTAAGTGGCAGCATGCGCAGTGTCAGCACGCGTAAGCACATAAGGGCGAATCACAGGGACCCACTAAATGCTGTCCTAAATAGGTGCATTTTTAAGTTCTTTTTAAATGCGGTCGAGTCAGCGGATTTTGTGACGCAAGTCTGGAGTGAGCTTCAGGCTATAGGAGCATTTGACCTAAATGCACGGTCTCCGACGGATTTGAGGCTCGTACGGGGTATAAGTAAGCTGTTAGTTTCCGGAAAGCGGGTGGTACGATGATTGGCCTGGTGGGAGAGTAGATCTGAGAGATAGGCTGGAGCCAAAGAATGAAGGTAGATGCAATGTTTAACGTTAGGCAACGCGAATTCGCATTCGGAAGCGTTTCGGACAGCTAGGCACGAGCGAGAGAAAGAAGAGACTGAAATGTGAGTAGCAGCAAATGTGAGACATTTGGGTGGTTCAAATCAGACAAGCCGCAGGTGCAGAGTATTTCGCTAACTGGAAAGGCTCTATTGCACAGGCTACTGTGTGCTAACGTGCGCTTACGCAAAGCGTGCTGTCCCAACCCAATTACATCACTTTAATTCCGAATTTGTATGCGGATCTTTGAAGGATATTTAGTTCTCTTGTGTTGCTATACAAGTTTCAAGTTTCACTATTTATTTAGAAAAGCATAAATTGATTAGCATACCGATGAAAGAGGCTAATTTTACCAAGTCTTCCTTCCAAAATTCTAAAAACCTTGCTACAACTTTTAAGGTTAATAATTCATATCATTGCTTGTCTTAATGCCTTAATCTGTGATTTATTTTTACTCTCTTGAACCTTAAGAAGGCAGCAAAGCTGTGTGCGTGCCTGCGTGTGTGTGTGTATGTGTTGTTCGCCGGCGCTTGTGCGAGCCTAAAGATAAATTTTAAATCTCTAAACATATGTGACGAAATCAAAAAACACATGCATATCAATAAATATTTTAATCTCATTTAATAACTTACACTTTGACTTTAAAGTCACGGGGCTAATAACTCGTGATTAATTTAAGCCAGTATGAGAAAATATAACTCATCTAATATAAATACGACGAATTGTTGCTTTAACAGCAATTTTGAACGCGATCAAATTTCCTTCAGTTGCGAGAAGGGCAGGTGATAATATGCATGCGTGGTAATACTCAAGAATTCTAGAGTATGTATAAACCTGTACGTGCGTGAGTGTGTGTACGATGTCCAGTGTGTACACGTAAATGCTTGTACATGACTAAGCATGTTTTCACGTGTTAACCTTGGCGTGTCATTCCGCAAGTGCCTGAACATTAAAGTCGCCGAGCTGGTTTGGTCTAGCGGTTAAGGTGCTCGCCCCGACCAAGGTCTGACTGATGTCGTGGGCTCGAGCCCCGAGGCATATGTGAAGCGCCTGAATAGAGATTAAGTTCTCTTACGGCGCTATATAAATTAATTATATTTATATATTTAAAGTATATTAAGGCTCTCCTGGCGAAGCAGCCTCGTTTAAATAATGGCGGAAGAGCCGCGGTGGCTAATAATTCCGCTTCAAGAATCAATTGCTTGCTGCCGGACTCATGCTCAAGGCCTGGGTCTCGAAGTGCTAGTCCTTTACTTCACTAAGACCTAGGGGCTGCGATTCAGTGCAAGATTTGTTCGCAGCGTTTATCCAAAGCGCCTTCCGGTGCAAAGCACCTTGCGGTGGGCAATAGGTTGCAAAGAGCCATCTACCTATGCAGCAAATAACAGCAAGAAGCCAAGCAGCATTCAACGAACGGTTAAGAAAGTATTTGGCATCGATCGCAGCAGCTCAAGACCGCATTGTAACAGGTGCCAAAATAAGTTTAATTTGAACGTTGAAAGAGGCTAAGGCACGGTCAAACTATGCCGCAGGAAAAATTATTGCTTCACTGCGAATACAAGCCAGTGTATTCACTTCAAATCTGCCGAGACGGTTAAAGAGCCAAAGCCACAGATCCTGTACGTTCTGCATTGTATTGTGACTGCAGGACTACGACCAAAATTTCACTGCATCTCTCCGATAAGAAGTTTGAGTTCTTTTGTATAGCGACAGAGAGACAGGATAATTTGTGACAATCGGACGTAAGAAAGACAGAGAGAGAGAGAGAGAGAGAGAGAGATGTCGTCGTCGCTAAGGAATTGAACATTTATCTCTATATAATTTAATTGGTATATGAAATATATAAAACCCTGACTGACAAACTTTTGCCTTTTGTCTCATTAAAGATACTGCCACTGGTAATCTTTATGTTAATTACTTTTTTTTCAGAAACTCAGCCCGATGAAACCATTGCACGTAGATAAAGTAAATAATCGATGAGTAAAAACAAATTCCTAGACGTCGCATCGTCACTTTAATCCAAGCGACTAAGACAGCTGAAGAGCCTTCGCGAGAGCCTTGCATTAATTCTGATTCGTGGTTGCTCGTGCGATCACGAATTGGACTGCTACTGCAACCTAGTCGACAGGTTCTTATTACTTGTGTGACTTGTTTTGTTTTTTGGAGGAATTTTTCGAAACGGCAAGCGACAGCACCTCCAAGCAGCCGTAGATGGCTGTGGATACTTGGTTTTTTAGGGCTTTGACCAGCCTTGGCTTGATGATGACCAGAGTTTCCATGATGCTATTGCTATTGTGTCCGCCCAATACTTAGCTGTCTCCGATTAATTGCAGTGTTTATTTTTGCCTTGTAGACGCAAGAGGTGTATACTGGCCTTTCTAATCATCTCGCAGTAAATACTTTCACGGAGATTGCTTTGAGCGTGACTTATACGGACTCGCATACGTTAATGGGGAAAGTGCGCCCGTTTCGGAAATGGACGTCTTTGTAAGTCAAGTAAAGACTGAAAAACAAATGCTTTCAATTACACTCTCTAATCCTCGGGGATGAGATGTAAGTAGATCACGAAATTTGTTAAAATTTAACAAGCTTCCAATTTAAAGAGGTCACCATGTGCTTTAGGTTCTGCATATCCTTGTGCCAGCCTAGGGGTGGCGTTGCCCATGGCTGCAGGAGAGGCTAAGTTCAGGCACTTCCCTTCCAGGAATTGCTAAGCGGCTTATTAGGAAAAGAGATGAATCCTTACTGAGGATGTAGGGGTGCTTGTCGTTCAACGCTTCGTCATCAGATTTTGCCAGCGCGAGTTGCTCACTCACCGTTTGTAGCGCCAGTATTTTCCCTGTCGGTGGACATGGATTTCTTGGTCGTAGCTAACCTCCTTACAATTTCTCGAAAAATAACGCTATATACAGACATCACGGCCACAACCGTGAGAATCATTAAGGTGCTCAATGCTACGTTGTAATTTGCACCCAAAGGTCTGTGGCGTTCATAGTGACAGCCTACTTCCCAATCCATTGAATCGGACAACGTTGTGAAGGCGAAGAATGATGGTATAGAGAGGACGCTCGAAACCAAAGCGATGGCACCAATAATGTATCGCACTTGGGAAACTGAGAACGGACTCAGCGGCTTACAGACAGCGTAGTAACGCTCCACACATAGGCCGATATGAATTAGTGTCGCAAATACGACGACTGCATGGGATATGAAGCCCGTAGCCTTGCACAGAGCCTCGCTGGTGACGAGCCTCATCACGAGGAGCACTTCGTATGGCATCCGCACGGCGCACACGATTAGATCGGACACTGCCAGCGCCAAGGTGAACAAGTTGTAGTGATTCCTAAACGTGAGCTGAGTCGGCTTCGCCAATCTCGAGCAGAAGACGCTAAGAGCCACACTGTTGCCTGTTGTGCCAACCATGCTGAGAATGGCGAGCGTAATCAGGTACGCTGTCGCGGTGGTCGTTCCGTAGCACTTGAGAAATGCATCCAGTTTTTTCTGGCTGCTGTCGACGGTTCCGTTTGGTAAACATTGAACGAAATGTGTTTCCATCATCCTATCGACAGGTAGCAGAAATTCAAGTCTCACCTTGTTTTTTACGCCAGTACTGTCTCGATTTCACGACTTGATTTGACTTTCGAGACGGCCACCAAGCTCATGTACGTTAGAGACAAGCCAGAGTCTCAGCATTAGGTTCTTGGCGAATGGTTTGGGCACAGACCCGAGGCATAACTCCTCGGATGACGTAGACGGGTTTTAGCAAGCTGATTGGTGCCTCCTTGAATCAAGATGGTTGGCTACCAACGAATCATGCAGCTGCCATTCCAGTAGATCTCAACTTATCGGGATCTTTTCCAATCTGATTTGGGCTTTCTGCTTGGGCTGTGAGCAGCAGTAAATAAAAATGTAGGCTTTATGTCGCTGAAGATGGTACTGAGTTGCAGTATGGAATCTATTCCTCGTTAATAAGCAAGTTCATTAAGAAAGCATGAAGACAGCTGCATCTTATACGCCTTGTGCTGTCCACTGACGTGACGCTTCTTGCTGGCTAGAAGATCGTTGTTCATGCATATCGTTAAGGAGATTGTTTCCACTGCTAGCCATAACGTTTGATCCAGATGAAAGATTAGGAACTGTCTTCTACAGTGGCTTGCAAAATTTAATTAGCTCCTTAGTTCTGTCTTGGCTAAATTACTGTAATTCTAATTTGGCTAGGCTTCCGAAAAAAGCCACAGAGCCACTGCAGCTAGCGATAAATGCGGCTGCAAGGTGGTTTGACCTCGTGTCTCCTTTGCAGAAAGAGTTTGGATGGCTACCGGTTTGATCGATGGACATAACAGCTAATTTTACAGCCTTTTCTAGCGGAAGAAGAGCCTTAGAGGCTATTACGACCACTTGCAATGGCCACCGCAGGATTTGAACCCACGACCTCGGGACCGATGGTCGTGAAGAGCAACCGCCCAACCTAGTGTGCCATCACGGCTCACCAGAACGGATACCGAGCTGATACCTAGCTGGATCACAGATACTCAGCTGAACTGCTGCACTAGTTTCAGCCTCCTCGTGCCTACGGGTCCTGTACGGACAATAAATTAGCTGTTACATTACTCAGCTTAAAGAGCATTGGCGACAGAAGCTTTTGTTTTGCAGGTCCTAGACTAAAGTGCTCATTTCAAAAATTCTTATGCAACGATAATTACTCTCCTGCTACCGACTGCGGCGTATCTTTTCCAGCCATCCGTAGCTGTTACTTCCATGCTAATC
Source organism: Cristatella mucedo (assembly GCA_009760855.2). Taxonomy (NCBI): domain Eukaryota; kingdom Metazoa; phylum Bryozoa; class Phylactolaemata; family Cristatellidae; genus Cristatella; species Cristatella mucedo. Next base: position 2,042,634 of record WPIO01000039.1, on the reverse strand, counting down.
TCTACCTCAGCTGGTCTCCTGACTCAGCTATGCTTCTCGTATTCACTTTGTTGCATGAGATGAAGTCTGTTGGCTACCGAATGCTTACCGAAAGCCGCTTGGTCTGCGAGTTCGCTATACAAAACTGTCCAGTGTAGCATCCGCATAGTTTTGTGGCTTTGTGGAGCTACAGACGAGTATGCATTACGTTACATTGCACGTTAATTTGAATCCTGGAAAGCCTTATAGCAACGATGATTATTCAAAATAGTATCACTCTTTGATAACCATGAGGGTGCTGTCATTTCAAACAGTACTGCCGAGATGTGGTACGGATTACCAACCTGTCGCTCTTCCGTTCACAAGCCATGCATACAGTTATCCGGCATGAAAAAATCAAGTATGCTATACAGTATTTCTAAGGATGAGACATTCCTGATTTCAAAAATAGATACTGCGTGGTGAATAAAATAAAGCGATATTGCTGACGGCTAATTTGCTAAGCTAAGTGATTTGGTATCCCTTGATTGGCAGCTTCGGCTTTAAAATTAACAAAGCGAAAGATTCGGCATACTTTAATAATAATAATAACAATACATTTGCATAGCACCCTCGGAGAACTGAATCTCTCACTGCGCACTTAACAAATGCTGATCAGAAAATATGACCAAATGAGTATCGGTAACATTCAGATTTCATCAAGCATGACATTGTAAGATAAGGCATGTACTGTGTGAACACCTAAATATGGTTACTAGCAGCCGGCACAATTTCAGCATGCATAAGTACACAGACGACGAATCATAAGAACCCAATAAAACAATTAATGCTGGAATAAAGAGGTGCGTTTTAAGCTTCTTTTTTAAAGTCACCATGTCAGAGGATGTCGTGAACTCGGTCGGTATTGAGTTCCAGGCATTAGGAGCATATGAACTAAAGGCACGGTCTGCAGAGGTTTTTATGTTCGTACGAGGCAGAGTTAAAATGTTTGAGTCAACACAGCAATTGGTATGGTGTATGGCCTGTTTGGGGGCATTTGTGATTGGTAGGCTGGAGGCAGAGAATGTAGGGACCTAAAAGTAAGTGACGGAACCTTAATAAGAATAATAGCAATACATCTGAAAAAGTGCCCTCAAGGAGCCGAATTTCTTTCTAGGCACTTCACATGAGCTGAAAAGGAAGCACGATCTCATGGTTAGTGGTAGGATGCTCAATAAACCACAAAATGACATGGTTAGGGATGACATGCACATAGTCAACATGCAAGCATGGTGGTTAGTAGTGGCATGCACAGTGTCAGCATGCATAAGCACATTAAGGTCGAATCACCTCGAACCAATAAATGCTGTGATAAATTGATGCGTTTTTAGTTTCTTTTTAAACGTGGTCAAGTCAAGAGATATCAGACGCGATTCGGGAGTGAGTTCCGAGCTTTAGGAGCATACGAGCTTAAGGAAAGGTCTACAAAAAATTTAAGATTTGTGCGAAATATAGGTATATAGCTAAATTTCGAAAAGCGGGTGGTACGATGCTTGACCTGGTAAGTGGTTAGATCTGATAGGTAGGTCTCAGCCAAAAATGAAGGGACTTTAAAGTGAGTGACGAAACCTTAAAATCGTGCGTTACTTGACTGGTAGTCGGTGCAGTTTGGCTAAAATTGGTGAGGTGTGGCAATTACGACGCTCACGACAGACGAGCCTAGCAGAAGAGTTTTGCACCAGCTGTAATAATAATAATAATACACTTGATAAAGCCCCCTCGGAGATCTCGATCTCTTTCTAGGCCCTTTAAATTTGCTGCAAAGGAAACACGATCGAATGTTGAGTGGTATCATGCTTGACGAACAACCTAAATAGCACGGTTAGGGGTGACATGCAGAGGGTCAGCATGCAAGTGTTGTTAGTGGGCAGCATGCAACAGTGTTAGCACGCAAAAGCACATAAAGGACAAACCACAGGGACCCACTAAATGCTGTCATAAATAGGTGCGTTTTTAGTTTCTTTTTAAATGGTTAAGTCAGGAGATGTCGTGAAGCAAGTCGGGAGTGAATTCCAGGCTTTGGGAGCATACGAACTAAATGCACGGTCTCCAAAGGATTTTAGGTTTGTACGAGGTATTGGTAAACAGTTAATTTCCGAAAAGTGGATTATACGATGCTTGGCCTGGTGGGGGAATAGATATGATAGTTAATACTGAAGCCAAAGAATGAAGGAACCTAAAAGTGAGCGACAAAACCTTGAAATCGATGCGTTGCTTGGCTGTTACCCAGTGCAGGTCGACGAGATTTGGCAACTGCGACGCTCACGACAGACAAGCCAAGCTGCGGAGTTTAGCACCAGCTGTAAACGCCTGATAGCACATGCCTGTAGGCCAGCATGCTGTGAGTTACAGAAGTCAAGACGGCATGTCACAAATGCATGGACCAACTTGGATGTTTTATCCCTATCTAAGAAGCCCAAATTGTAGCAATGTTATGCAGCTGAAAGTAGGCAGACTTTATTTTGGAGCTGATTTGTTCGTCTAACGAAAGGTCACTTTGGAACATGACACTTAGATTTCGTGCATATTCAAGAGGAGATATGCTGGCAGAGCCAATTTTGAGCGTTAGCCTTTCTAATTTCTGAATCACACTTGGTTTGCCCATCATTAGTAACTTATTTTATCTTCATTCAATTTAAGAAAATATGCTGCCATCCATGTGTGGATGTCATTAATACATGCGGCAAGGGAGTTGAGAGAATTCGACGTGCTGGAGGGCTGGGAGGGACCAAAGCAAACTTACAACTGAGTGTCATCCGCATTGAAGTGAAAGCATAGATTGTGCTCGGCAATCACATCGGCAAGAGGGAGATTATAAACATGAAATAAATCGTACCAGACACGGAGCCCTGGGGTACCACATATTTCAGAGGTACTTTGGATGATCTTTGATCATTCGCATCAATACTTTGGAGTCTTCCAGTGAGATAGGATCTTAACCATTGCAATGCAGAGCCAGTGCCCATTCGAGATGAGCCTTGATGTTGATACGCTGCTGGATTGGGAGCTGGTGCTGATGCTAGTAGTGATGTGACATGACAACTGCGACGTTCAAGACAGACAAGCTTAGCTACAGAGTTTTACAAAACTTTAAGCACCTGATTGCACACGCCGATTGACCAGCAATTAGTAAGTTACAGAAGTCCAGACGGCATATTAAAAATGCACGAACCAATTCGGATGTGGTCTCCCTGTCTACGCTAGACCTAATTTTAGCAATGTTATATAGCTGGATGTGGGCAGACTTTTCTTCGGAGCTGAAGTATTCTTCTAGTGAAAGGTCACTTTGGAACAGAATACAAAGATTACGTGTGGAATTAGCAGGAGATATGCTGGCAGAGCCAATTTTGACCGATGATCTTTCCAGTTTCTGGTTCACACTTGGTTTTCTCATAGCTAGTAATTTGGTTTAAGTTCATTTAATATGAGAAAGTTTGCTGCCCTTCGTGAGGCTATCAGCGATACATGCAGCCAGTGCGTATAGAAAATTCGAGTCCTTAGAGGGCTGGGAGATATCAAGGCACGGGTACAACTAAGTGTCATCGGCATAGAAGTGAAAACTTGGATTGTGCTTGGCTATCACATCGGCAAGAGGGCGCTTACAAAATGTGAAAAGAAGCGGACTGAGAACATAGCTCTGAGGTACCCCCTACTTCAGTGGTTTTTCGAATTATCTTTGTCCGCTCGCATCAATACTCTGTAGTCTCCCACTGCGATAGCATCTGAACCATTGTAGTGCAGTGCCCGTGATGCCTAGGCGAATTGAAAGGTGCTCAAGAACGACTTTGTGATCAATTGTATCAGACTCTGCCTAAAGATAAAAAAACAAGCAGAGAGACTTTACTCAAGTCTGCATTCCTGAGAATGTCGTTATACACCCTAAGCAATTCTAAATCTGCGGAGTGATTAGTTCTAAATCCAGACTGGAACTTACTTGTTTGGTTAGAGGTTGTACTACAAGAGTCCAGCTAGATTTTCGCAAATTGTTCCTGTGTCTTTTTTAGGAACGGTCGAAGGAAAACTGGACGGAAGCTGCTCAAGTTTTTTAGGTCCAGTGTTGCATTCTTAATTAGTGGTCCAATAGCAGTATTTTATTTTTTATGCAGGGATATGACCTAAGGCCGAGGACATATTTATTATGTTAGTTGTGCATAGCTGCAGCAGATCTATCCGTCGTAAAAGTAAGATAGTGGGAATAGGGTATAGATGACCAGTATCTTCTTTGACTGGGAGATTAATTTCAGGATAAGGTCACTTGAGGCATTGTTATGTATAAATACATATGATTCATTTGCATAGCGCCCTAAGAGAACTTGATCTTTATTCAGGCGCTTCATATATGTCACGGGTTTAAGCCCCCCCCCCCCCCCCCGACCTCGGCCAGAAAATACGTTCACCTTGAACTTGGTTCCAGGTGAACACCTGAACCACTGGGATAAACCAGCGTGAAACCTTGAATGTTGTCGTTTAGGTATCGCAAAGAATTGAGGGGCAGAAGTCATGCATTGATGTCATTGAGTGACACGAGTCCAGAGGAGATGCTGCAACCTTAGGGATAGATAAGCCAACTTACTGACTTCAAGAACATCAACCGCATCAAGCAAAGCATCTGGAAGACGACAGCAAAATGATAATTGGAACGCACAATCGCACCTAGTACACACGTTTATAAAATTCTTTGAAGCTATGGCCGATCTAAAATGCATGTTCATAACAATCAGTTATTTCAATTTCAAGGCCGATACCTCCGGCTTTGTGCGCCTTGAAGCTTTATTCGCCTAAATGTAACTAGGCACTTTAAAACTTCAGTATTACGGACAGACAGCAAACAGATCCGCTTTAAACAAGTCTTAAATTTATAGTTTTCCTTATGTGATGTTCGCCAAAACCTAGATTTTCGGAAGAGAATCCTACAACGGACAAGAAAAGCTATTAGTGCTTGGCTTCGGGAGGCCAGTAGTTTAGCGATCCCGAGAAAATTACGGAGTTTTAGAGCCAGGCAGTGTTATGAATTCAATAATATAATACGGAAACGGAACCTTGGAGCAGGAACATGTTTTAAATTTTGTAGGCAGCCTCCACATACGTGTGCCTTGCGAAACTAGTGCTTCTTTTTAATTGTTTGCAAAAAATCACGTCACGAGAGTTCGCGATATCAGTCGTAGTGAGTTCTGGGCTTCAAGGGCGTAGAAACTCGAGATAGTTTTTTCGTGCATTTAAGGTTCGTTAAAGGCACCGTCAAATAGCCATTGTCGGAGGAGCTGGCGGCGAGCGCGATGGCGATCCTAATTAGTATGCATTATCACCTACTAATATACCGAAGCAAGAGCGTAAAGGGATTCAACAGTTAAAGACGGGCCCTTCTAGACTAGGCGACGTTTGATCGAGAGTCCACGTCGGTCAATGAGAAGCGGTAAAAATTGTGGCAAGTTTCGCGATGTAGAAGCATGGCTGCATATTTGAGCATTAAATCGAATCATTCTATTGCGCATTGAAGAGACATTTTTTTTAATTCCTAGAGGAGACTTTCCGATGCTCGTGGTTGTCTCACTTATTTACTTATAAAAATAACATGGAGCAAGTTTACTGAGAGCAATCGTTGTGGTGCCGCTTCTTACTGTTGTGAATAGTCGGCAGTTTCCAAAAGTACTCCAGAATCCGAGATGCAGTGAGTGCATTAACTTCACTTACGGATTCGTCGGTTAATGATTTGAATCAGCGAGCATTCGTGAGAATGTTAAAAAACGTGCTGAAAATATGCATTAAAGTTTTGCAATGCTGAAAATGCAAAATAATGACCAACAAGCGCCTTTTTGTTAGGCCCCACTATTCTCACCTAAGTGCCACTCCGCTAGAAATTTGTGATAATTACAATTTTGTATAAATTTTATTTTGAAAACGTTGGCTAATTCGCCGGTACCTCACCTCGTGAAATTGCAGTTATTAGTAATGTAAATATTTAGTACTAAGTAAGTCTTTGCTACCACCAAGCGCTACCTGTAATGGCGGTAACTAAATGCACTGTCTTCTGTCTGTGCGTATAGATTTCGCTATCATAGGTAATACTTATTTAGGAAGTATACATTTGATTTATTACATGCGTAATTTTATAAATTAAATGTCTTTCTCGGCACTAACCAGTGGCTTAAAAGAAATTGTATCAAATAACTAGCGACAATAGCGTACACAATTGTGGCACAAATACGCACATCAAAGGTATTCACATTGATGGCGCATTTTGTACTAGATCAAGGTAATGACCTAAATAATATTCGCAGTTCCCAGATTATAATGACCACGGCTGGGTTACGTATGATCTTTTTTAAGAGGCTTACAAGCCAAAGCTATGTTCGGGCATATCAATAGCCAGCCAGTTGCGTTGTAGGTATTGAACAAGGCAGGAGTTGCACCCCTGGCTTTGCGCCAATCAGCAGTTCAGTGGGGCCGTGGGAGCCGTGCAAGATTTCTTGCACGCGCAAGTAGATGCAACGAAAATCTGGACACTCCTCGTTGCTACCGTGCTCCGCTATTATCGGGGCACACGCGTGCATGCATTACATGCGCTACCTATATATATATATATATATATATATATATATATATATATATATATATATATATATATATATATTATATATATATATATGTATATATATATATATATATATATATATATATATATATATATATATATATATATATATTTATTTATATATTTATTTATTTATATATATATATATATTTATATTTATATTTATATTTATTTATTTATTTATTTATTTATTTATTTATTTATTTATTTATTTATTTATTTATTTATTTATTTATTTATTTATTTATTTATTTATTTATTTATATAGCCCTCAGCCTTTTCACCGTACTACCCGCTCCTCGGATTCTAGTTCTGTACCTCTAGCCAGCCTTCCTTTTTATGGAGATCAAGCTTTCAGCTCCAACGTTGCCAAAAGTGAATAATAAAAATAAAACACTTGGTATAGCGCCCTCAGAGAACTCAACCTCTTTCTAGGCGCTTTACAACTGCTGCAATCGAAGCACGATCGAATGGTTAGTGGTAGCATGCTGAATACACAGTGAAAATAACAAGGTTAGGGATGACATGCACAGGGTCAGCATGAAAATGTGGTTAGTGGCAGCAAGCACAGTGTCAGCACACATAAGCACATAAAGTTCGAATTACTGGGACCCACCAAATGGTATGATGAATAGATGCGTTTTTAGTTTCTTTTCAAATGTGGGCAATTCAGGAGAGTTGTGACGCATGTCAAGAATGAGCTCCAGGTTTTGGTTCACAAGATGGATCACAATGTCATGTCAATCGCATTGGGTCGCATAATGTCACAAGACCCCTCTGACTTCGCGACATTCAAAATCAGTCTAAGAACGCCTCTTATTGTTTGCAATAGTTGATCCATCCGCATATATTCTCTTCTATTTGCTTGCATGTGTTGAAGTTGTGCATGTTATTCTTACCAAAAAAATTAGATCAGTTGCTGTAACTCCAGGCAGGATACATAGATTTGCTATAAAAATTTATATTTCTCTTAGGAGTGATAAAAATATATATTTCCATTATCATTTAACATTGCTGTGAAGACGTGGGTTTTAAGTTTCAATTTGCATTGTGGATAGTCGAGGCGTTTCGTAATGTAATTCAGTGGACAATTTCAAGTCAGAGGTGTGAGGGAACTGAAGCTTAAGTCTCATAAGAATCTAGAAGTTTATTAGAATAGCAGCTTTAAAGACCAGAGTAGAAGTTCATGAGCGCCAGAGATGGAGAGTTATTTTACTCGATCGATAAACGAGTGAAAGGAACCGAAGTGAAAGTTGAAAGTAAAAGATGGGGATGGGCGTCCAGTCGATGGGCTTCTCGGTGAAGAGTCAGCCACTGACAATCGGGACTTTACTTGACACCAATATTAAATCGTGCGAAAACCACTTGTCTTTATAACAAAAAATGGGCCTTCCACTTGAAATCGTCAATGTAGGCAACAACATTGTTATCATAAACATTACAAATAGGCCATTTGTAAAGCGCCCTGAGAGAACTAAATCTCTACCCGGGCGCTTTACAACTCACTGGAAGAGAATCAATAATCAAGGGTTAGTGACATACGCAGTAGTATACTCAGACGAGCATGCAAAATCAAACGAGTACCACGCCAATGTTAGAATGCTAAGGCAAACATCAAGACGCTCATGGTCTCCGGTTAGAAGGAGCTAGGTACAGGCTAGTCGCATGCCCTAAATTGTGCAAAGGTAAGAACTCGTGCAGGAGCATATTAAAGATATGTTCACACGAGCAAAGGTAAAGCTGACCGGAATATCTCGCCACTACTCAGTAAGATTTGGACTTAGCATCCATACTTAGCTAATATTTATAGATACCACTACAATAATCTTCAAACTTTTTCAAGCGGTTGATAGTGAGTCCCGATTTTCTTTCGGTGATCTTAAGTCTGCATTTAGTGTTCCCGGCTCTTTTAAGGCAGCCGTCAGCCAGAGAGCGTCTCGGTCGGGCAGAACCACTCGTTTAGTCGAAGGTGCCAACTCATTCAGGACTTTGGCCTTGCATCAAGTCAGTAGGTATGCGATAGTGTCAAGCAGAAGGGCAAAGGATGCAAGTCCGTTGTGGACATAATCAGCTTCAATGGATATTAGGTATCTTTACTTGTTGGTAATTGTATATGTGGAAACGAGAAACGCTCTCACGAGAGACACAAATATGGCTTGGCGAAAGGGGTGGCTATGGGAATTGATTGGATAAAATCGCAGAGAGAATATTTGATGAAGAGTGCGTCATTTATCAGTGTGGAGAGCTTGAACGTAAGCAGAACGGAGGCAGAAAGACTCGGAGAGCAAAATAATTTTTCAATCTATTTGATCAGATGGATTATCAAAGTCGACATTAAATTCACCTGGAATGAGAAGCTTGCAATTTCTAGTTCAGGTAAAGGAGAGGAAGCCAAAAAAAGTCAAAGATGACGCTTTAATTGCTGTCTTATGGTCTATAAATTATTATCACCAGAAACGCATCGCTAACTGACCATTGAACAAGAGATTCAAAATATTGTATAGCACGAACATAAGACGGCTTGAAATTGAGAGAGAGAGAGAGAGAGATATCTATATATAGAGAGATGGGGGATGCGGGCACCCACCTTTCCAGCTTTCAGCCATCTTGAAGTATGAAAATAGTTGAAACCTTCTTGGGTAGCATAGATGGTATCCGAACAGTTCGACAACTTCAGCCGTGTCTCAGTAATAGCTGAGATATCAAGCACATTAAGTATCAAGCTGCAAGCAACTGGCGGCTTATTGCACAAAGAACGAGCATTCCAGTGGCGCAAGATATATGCCGTCACTGAGGATAGCGCCAGCTTTATTACCACTAGGTTACTAGATTAGAGCTTCCAACGGGAGAACGTGGGGAGTGGTTAGTAGCAACAGCACGGATGTTATTTTGGGCGCTGACAGCCCCTCAGGTGCTCGCGCGCATTCTACGGACAATACCTAACTCGCGACGCGTGGAAAAAACATGCCATGGACAGCCAGTGGTACTACCGAAGTGACTAGAAACGACAGCAACCACACTGTCACACTGGATCATCCGGTAATGCGTGGGCGGAAATGAAACGATAGGGGGACTCATTCGACGAAGACACGATAGAAGGTGGTAAACAATTGCTATTCCGTTCAAGCGTATTACAACGCTAGGGACAAGCCCGGGTTGTGATTCGTGATTTCACGTGATTTCACGTGATTCACGAGGTTTTAGCTCTAAAGTTTGCGGCACTCGTTGGTTGGACGGTTTCGAATCCGCAAAATCTACGGCAGCAGTAGCCAAGGCAGTATAAATGCGGCTGCGGAATCGGATAATCTTACTTCCGTATTCGTGAACCTCTTTTTATGATTCCCTCGAATGATGCCATCGTAACAGATTTATTGTTTGTTCATGCGCGAGTGCTTCAGGCAGTGCATTTTCGCACACAAACGGAATAAGACGTGAGGAAACGATGCTCCATTAACCAGCCATAATAGCGTGCATCTATGTGTCGTCCTCACTTTCTTCGGGAAACGTTTTCGGACTTTAAATGCTAGCAGTCGTACAATTGAGTATTGTCGCTATATTGAAATTCGTCGAAAAACTTAAACTGCGTTTCCTCTGTTTGATGCCAAATGAGGAAGAAATCGCTCGCAGCTGCTCTGGCCTTTACTAGCGAACTAGAGACAGGTGCTCCACTCATTCTGTCGCTACGCGATTTGGCCCCCCCCACCCCGATGCCGCGACTTGCTGGGGCCGGAGAAGGCAACACAAGCGGTGACATTTATAGCACTGCAGAGCATATTCTCTGTTATTCACAGCACGCGATGAGCTGAGCTGTCGGTGCATGACGGAAAAGCTGGGGGCCCATTGAATGAGAATTATCTGGGTGCCCAGAGCAAGAGATAATAAGTGCATGAGTGATGCTCCTGGGTCTGCACGGCCACCGCAGGTCAAACTAGGCCTGAGACCCTTCGCTAGCAAAAGAATGACACTTTCCCCGATTGTTCCACTACAGCCTGGTTCTCCTTTATACAGTAAACTTAATTACGCGCAGATCAGACGCATTAGCTCATGGAGCTTAGCCTTTAGGAGGTAAAGTGGCCCAGGTCGTGGGTACGAGTCCTGCAGTGAGCGATCATTTATTGCTCACTGCAAAAACCAAAATATCCTAGCTGATTAAACAGCCTCTTTTTGTATAGCAACAGAAGAGCCTCTAGGGCTATCACCACCGCTTGCAGTGGTGATAAAGAATCGCCCACTGCAGGAATCGAACCCACGACCTCGGGACCGAGGTCGTGAAAGCAACCGCCTTACCTAATGTAATGTAATGTATCTCCGTCTGTAACTCCACAAAGTCATAAAGACCATGTGGGTGTTACGCAGGAGAGTTTTGTATAGCGCACTCACAGCCTAAGCGGCTTTAGGTACGCATTCGGTAGCCAACAGACTTCGTCTCACGCAACAGAGAGAAAGTGGGAAGCATAGCTGAGTCAGGAGAGCAGTTGAGGCAGTGAGTAGCATAGAAGTAGCAGCTCAGGACCGCTGAAAAGGATGTGCCATAGTCGGCAGTAGGAGATTAGTTATCGTTGCGTAAGAATTGTGGAAGCGAGTTCCACAGTCTAGGACCTGCAGAGCTAAAGCTTCTGTCACCAACTGTCTTTAACCTAGTGTGCCATCACGGCTCACAAGTGATGGCGATGGCCGTTACGGCTCTTCTGCCACTATAGAAATAAGGCTGCTTCAATTTGCTAACTTGTTCAGCTGGCTATGCAGCCTTTTAAGTACCCCTGTCTAAAATTGGTGGCTCCCGATGTAAATAATACAATAACTCTTCGATGTAAGTGTATGGAATGATGCCAGAGCAATCACATGTGCAACCATTTATATCCATATATTTTTTTATTTTTAGACCTATATTTGCAACTATTTATTTGCTTATTTATAGTAATATATAAATTGATTTATAATTATCCTAATCAAAAATATGGATAGATAGATAGATATAAACACTCGAAGCAAATGCATTTGGACAGCTGGGGCAGCCGCCGCGATGGCTGCCTACTCGCCTTCATGTTGAGTAAATATCAAACGTTGGTGTCTCCAAAAGCAAGCGCACTTTTGCAATAAGAAATCGCAACATGTTCCAGTAGTTATCACGCACTGTGCTTATTGATTAAGTCAATAAGACTTTGCACCTCCCTTATTTTCGTCGACCTGTCCGATCCGCCCAGGTACGGAGCCGATCATTTGCTCGAAAACATCGGCCGCTATGCCACACAGGCTCGTTGCAAGTGCTCGTACAAAAGCGCGTCCGTTGATGTGAGACTGGTGGCCAGGGAGCGACGGTAACGGCACAATTGCTCGATCATGTTTAGATCCGGTGACGGACTCGGCCTGCCCGTAACCATCACCGGATAACAACTGATCCCGAAACAATTGCCAAAATTAACTTTGACAGAGTTTATATTTTAGATCTCAGTCATATTATAAAATGTAATCCGGTCCGCCAAGACTCAGCTTGGAATCTGACGTTCTGAAAGTCGGATTCACCTCTTTGGTCACTGTGTTCGAGGTATGTGATGCACGACTGCAGCACCATTTTCGCTAATGCACCCCTATACCGTGAAATCTTTTCCCTTGAATTCGACAGTTGGTTGCAGGCACTTGGCTTGGTGGATTTCGTTGGGTTGCCGAAGCACGCAAAGCCTGCTCTCGCTGTTCGAATAGTGAGTGCACGTCCTTTCTTCACTCCATGCAAATATATACCAATGCCCGGCCGCCGAGAGGATCCGAGCGTAGCCCCACTATATGTGGCTTGCCCAACTCGTCGATGTAGTTTTGTCTTAGTGACTCAAGAACGCAGACCAGCCTTGTCTAATTGCCTTCTGACGGCATTGCCGCTAGCGCGCTTCCCCGACTATGCTTGAAGACTTTGAGCATGAGCTTGTGCCGATGCAAAGCGGTCCTTTAAAACGCCTCCAACTGCGATACGACGTTTTCCGCCTAGAGGCAGCACTTGGCAGGCCCAACTGCGAAGCATTTCAGGCAGGGCTCCCGGTGTTCATTGCCTTTGTCTCGAGTTGTACGAAACCGTTCTCGATTGTGTTGCGGCAATTTTATCGTGCGAGTGACGTAGCCTCGTACAGTGCCACAATTGTACCCCTTCGCTGCGCTTGGTAATTTGGTGACGGCGGTACGGCTGGCTACGGCCTTTCTCAACAACATGACTAAGGCTCGGCGGATTGGCTTCACAGCATTCCGGCCTGTGCGCAGCCTCGCGGTTCCTACATGAGCTGATGGTGGGAAATGTTTCTAGATTCACCACTCTGAGCGGAATCGCCATTGTAAAAGTTTTTTGAAGAGTTTTGGCTAATTTTAATCTGCTGTCCAAAGCTTGCAACTTTATCGTTGCTATTCCTACTTGTTTTTCTGATAATTAGCATTAAAAATCTACATCTTATAATAATAATAATAATAATAATGCACTTGATAAAGCCCCCTCAGAGAACTTAATCTCTTTCTAGGCGCTTTACATTCGCTGCAAAGGGAAATGCAATTGAATTGTAAGTAAAATCATGCTTGAAAAACAAACAAAATGAATAATATGGTTAGGGGTGACATGCACAGGGTCAGCATGCAAATGTGGTTAGTGGCAGCATGCATAGTGTCAGCACGCATAAGCACATCAAGGACGAATCACAGGGACCTACTAAATGCTGTCCTAAATAGGTGTGTTTTAAGTTACTTTTAAATGTGGTCAGGTCAGGGGATGTTCTGACGCAAGTCGGGAGGGAGTTCCAGGCTTTGGGAGCATCTTGGCTCCAGTTCAGTCGGGGATTAAAAAAAACTGCTAATAGAGCACACTTGGACCGTCCAGATAGTTTTGCACTTGATTGTTGACATACGTGTGTTTGTCTCCATCTACAAGACCTCAAAGCCTCAGAGACTAAGTGGATTTTATTGCCGCTGAGCTTTCTATGGGCAGAACTGTATATGCATCGAAACCCCGTGGGGCTTCCAATGCGTATGAGTGAGTCAACAGAGAATTCTGCTGTCACTTACGTCACACCTTTCGATTTATCATAATTTCTCTGCGAAGTCAATTATCAAAGGCCGATGCTTTGAAGTCATGTACAATATTAAAGGTTTCTCGGTGGCGGATAGAAGCTGACATAATGGCAGGTTCTAGCTACCCGAGTAGTTCTGACACATTCGGCTAGTCAGAAAGTCAGCTCCATTAATTTGCTCTTGAAAATCTGCTTCTCCCGTGGTTTGCTTCTTGTAGGAGCTCATGCGCCTGTGTTTACCGTAAACTCTGCACTACGTTGATCTGTGACCTACCATGGCTTGTCCGATACGCTAGCGTTCCGTCTAGCGAAGCGATGCGTTGCCTGCAGCTTGTGTCTGCAGCTTTGACTGATACTCCTACCTTCTAGCCATCACGGGCGATACCGGATCTCTTTCTCCCCCAACCCACTCGTTCAATTCTCTCTAGCTCTCTAATCTCTAGCCTTTTCTTTCTTCATTAGGTTTTGCCCGCTTCCAAGCGGAATCATCGTATCAGTATTCCAACGAGTCTTAACGATGTAAATGTGCAATTAACGGTTTCACTCTTCGCAATACGGGAGCTCATTCTAGTGCTATACTCCAGTTTTTTGGGGGAAGCAGTCTGTTCCGGTTTCTAAAACAATGTTATGATGCTGCGTGTGCAAGGCAAGCTCGTCTGTTGATGCTTTTTTGGTCGAATAGTTCCTGGTTCGAACATCAGGTAGCAGGGTACACCGCCGGATTCTATCGTATCAGGCACACGGGTACATCTGTAGTAAACTTCGGAATGGCATGCAAAATTAGAGGTCAGTGTCACAAACTCCAGAAAAAACTCAGAGCTCTATCAAGCATTTCAGCAATTAGCAAGCAATTCACATTAGATGCACTGTTGTGTACTGCCTTACTGACGCAAGCAATGCAATGTAACGTATCGATCGTCATATGTAATTCCACAAAGTCACAAAGCCAAAGTATGTGTTATGCCGAAGAATTTCTACAGCACACTCAAGGCGTGAGAGCGCTTTTGGCATATCTAATATTCGGACGCATTCTGGTTCATTATGAACACTCACCCACACACACACACACACACGTTTAACACCGAAAGCTCAGCGGAGGAGGCGTAACCTGCCGCTTACCAAACGATGTAGCCAACAACCGAGTGCGACTCGGTGCGCGTCTACACACGCCGTAACAGGGGGCCACGCGAAACAGCGTTTCTGGTGCCAACCTACTTACCATAGCTTGCTTCAATACTGCGACTGTGCACACTTTTTGCCAATGGATTGCTACTCTGATAATGAGCAAGTTTCGTTGACTGTCTGAGAACATACTGCTGATGGCTGCTGCACCATGAGTCGAATGACGGAGGTTTCCTCTCTATGGGTGTTTTTGTTTTTCGATTAATTAGCAGTGCGGTGATGCGGCTACACTGGGCAGCAAAACGGCGGGGGCTACATCCGCCAGATTTAGACTGGTATTTATGATTTCTGAATTGCAACGGCAAGAAACCAATAAAGTGATAATATGTGACCAAAAGGCCACAAAAGCCTAAGCCATGTATTTGTCAGTCAGTTGCACTCCAGATGTTACACGGCATTTGAGCACAGAGCTGCAGATTTGCCCCCCCCCCCAGAGCTTTTAGAGTTGCTACACGTCACGACTATCGCTGTTGAATGCCTGCTATTCTCCCTCGTTGTCAAATTGACTTGCCAACACTATGGATATGAACTTGATATGTTACGGTTTGGGCGCTCTTCACCGCTGTAGCGTTTTCACTACTGTTGAGTTACCAGCGTGCATTGGTGCTTCACCAATAAGTCCCACTAGCAGCGCTTCCAAGGTTCAATGCTTGACGGTAGTGTCGTGTTGGCTGAGGCTAGCGCCATTACAGCCCAAGCGCTGCGTCAGCAGCGTTTAGCCGTCCGGTTGCACAAGCCTCTACGTCCGGCTGGTGACACTCGTCAAAGGAAATAAACTAGGGCCCGGCTGGCTACAGCTTATTTGGCGAGCCTGTTAGTCTCTCTCTCTCTCTCTCTCTCTCTCTCTCTCTCTCTCTCTCTCTCTCACTCTCCCTCCCTTCCTCTCCTCTACCCGTCTCTCCCCCTTCTCTCTCTCTTCCTCTCCCTCCCTCCCTTAGTGGCTAGACTGCACGACCTACATCTAATCCTTTTGAAAGGGTGACTAAACTCCTGGGATTGGCTAACTACAGTGTCGTATTAGCTAGACCACGGTTATAATCCCTCCCGACCTGCGTCAGAACATCCCCTGACCACATTTAAAAAGAACTTAAAAACACACCTCTTTAGGACAGCATTTAGTGGGTCCCTGTGAATCGTCCTTGATGTGCTTATGCGTGCTGATACTGTGCATGCTGCCACTAACCACATTTGCATGCTGACCCTGTGCATGTCACCCCTAACCATGTTACTCATTTTGTTTGTTTATCAAGCATATTATCCACCATTCAATTGCATTTCCCTTTGCAGCAAATGTAAAGCGCCTAGAGAGAGATTGAGTTCTCTGAGGGCCCTTTATCAAGTGCATTATTATTATTATTACCCACGAACACTGCAGAGAACTGTCGGCCAGCGAGAGGTGGGTGGACGAAGGCTACTGAGGCAGCTGCTCCTGGCAGCTAGCTCCTAGCTCTAGCTCCTGTAGCAGCTCACCTCCACTCATCCAGCGAAAGTGTACCTGCACTCTCCGCCAATACACTGCTCCGAGGTAGCGGAAGGTAGCGGTGCAAGTCTCCGAATGACTCTCGGACTTCGCCTCAGCTCGAACCGCATAGCACCGTCCAGAGAATGGAAGAGGCAAGGCAACGCCAGGCGCTTGCACACCGGCGATGGCTCACGGAAATCACAAGGCGATACTTCGTCTCCAATTCCGGTAGGTGGTCACTGCCTTCACTGGACACTTTACTCTTGCCTATTGCCGAAAATCGACCAGACAGTCCCGTAGGTCCTTCATCTATCAGCTATCGTTCTTCTTATCTTAAGACTACGGTGCATTGCCAGCTCTATCGGTTCTTCTCCATTCGTCCACTCCCCGGTAGACTCTATTTGAAATGGTCTCTCTCCTGATTTATATTTGCCGCTAGTGGTTCAGTGGGTGTGAGTCTCGTGGTTATGAACCGACTTTCGAATGAGCCTATGATCTAGTGCATTCATTCGGTTTTAGTTTCGCATGGCTGAGCGCGACGCCTAAGCTTACAGGCTTCGATAACAAAATCACTCCTCCCAAGGTCCATGGCCTGAACGACCTTTTCGGCTTGCGTTCAATCATATCTCTATTTCATGCTGTCTTACCTCTGAGTGATGTCGTACCGTTTTCTACCTCTGATTGCTCCCGTTATATGCCTCGCCATTACGGCCGATGCAACCATGCTTCTAAGCGCAAACGCCATTCGAGGTCGTAGAGAAAATAAGGCTGTTATGTGCATATTTCAAGAAGCCACGCTCTAGCAAGTGACCGTGGTAGCAGACCTTAGTCCCGCAAATGACCAAATTTAATGAGTGGGCTTGCTATACTGAATTCCACGTGTCGTTTGGCTTTCGAGTTATACAGCGAATTTTCGCTCAAGTAACCGCACGCCGTAGCGGCTACCACGGGTAATGTCTGCCTCGCGGCCACCGTGCACTTTACTTGCATGTAACTCTAGAAGCCAGTAAGGGATGCAATGTAATGTAATGTATGTCCTTCTGTAAATCCACAAAGTCATAAAGATTATGTGGGTGTTACGCAGGAGAGTTTTATATAGCGCACTCACACCCTAAGCGGCTTTCGGTACGCATTCGGTAGCCAACAGACTTTGTCTTTCGCAACAAAGAAAAAGTGAGAAGCCTAGCAGAGTCACGAGAGCAGTTGATGTAGTGAGTAGCATAGAAGTAGCAGCTCAGGATCGCTGAAAATAATGAGCCATAGTCGGCAGCAGGAGAGTAGTTGTCGTTGCGTCGTAAGAATTGTGAAAGCGAGCTCCACAGCTTACGACCTGCAGAGCTAAAGCTTCTGTCGCCAACGGTCTTTAAGTGGAGGAGTGGAACAGCTAATTTATTTTCCTGTCTATCACTATGGCTCTAAATGGAAAGGCAGAACTGAAGAGGGAAACCATTGGGAGCTTGGAATTTTTGAAAAGCACGTGAAGAAGAGCGACTGCCACATTGCTAGCAGGGTATAGTCAATCAGTACCACTGCATAAGATTTAACATCGGGAGAATCTAAATCAGAGATGCCATGTCAACGATAGGAGAAGGACCGTCGGAAGATCGGTGCTGCCGCAGATGCAGCAGCTGCTGCTCGACATGAGAAGTGCTGGGCGGTACAACTACTGCACGAGTACCCGGAAGTACATCGGAAATGTGAATATGTGCATAACTAAATTCACTTACACTTATGGTGCGGTGATGTCAACACAGCTGCCATTCTCATTTCCCTTCTAAGCCCTTCTTGCTTATGACAACATGTCTTCTAGGGAGAGCAGTTCACTTCGGAAAGTATTGCAAGTATCTGTGGTCCTAGGATGATCAAATGAACCTCTGACATTATTTGTCTCCCAGAAGTAAGCATAGTAAAGAGTAAATAGCCTCGAATCGAAAGGTCAGCCACAAGCGAAGACATCTGAAGCATCAGGCACCAAAAAACCTTTAGCTGAGACAAAATATTAGAGAAAACAGACGGACAACAGTCATCCCAGTGCAAGTGCGACTGTAGTCGATATGGAATCTAATGACCGCAAGAACCCTATGGGAAAATTCTCATGTATAAGGTCAGTTTGGTAGATCTGTGCAATAAAAGATTTACTTATAGAGCCTACAGGTAGTCTCAGTGAAAAATCGTAATAATTTACAAGTATCCTGATTTATTAGATCACTTTAAAAATTCAAATGTGCACACCTTGTATTCGTAGCAGTGCCTGAAGCCTTGACTCGGCAACTTATGTCAATCTCTAATAATCACAGATATGGTGCACAAATGCGTTGGAAATAGCGATGCTGACACACATTTTCATAATATAATTCATTTGTATAGCGCACTAAGAGAACTGGATCTCTATCCAGGCACTTCACATATGCCACAGCACTAGAGCCCACGACCTCGGCCATCAAAGGCGAGCACCTTCATACCTGGGGCAAAACAATACACTAAGTATGCATTATATATATCCTAATCTACAAATACCTATACATTAATAAATTATTACCTCAAGCGTGCTTTCCTGTCAAACAGAAAATGCACTGACTTGTTATATTAATATTAAATTATGCATTTACATTACAAAGTGCTAGTTTTGTATCGTTCACACCCACATTTGTAAATTCAAGCAAGTCAAAAAGAAACTCGGTAGTAAATAATTCCTGCTGCCAGGATGCCGTAACAGAGCTTTCAGTGACTATCACAAGTAATCATAAGCATCAATAACCACTTTTGTAGGTTCAATACATAATTCAGGTCACGCGAAGGATGTAAACAACCCTGCATATACACATTTGTAACATACCTGCTTAATAAAAAAAAGTTGTCATTAGTGGGAAGTACCTTGTCACAGCACTAATTGCAACTTCGTTTCTAATTTTGAAGTTGATCAGAAGGGTTTCAACATGTATGCTAACTACAGACGCCATGCATACTAGCTTATAGAGCCAGGCATTAGATTATAAGTTGTGCATTTCTTCATCAAATTAACCACTCCAACTCAGGAAAGAATACTGCTATTTTGTAGCCACGCAGATCATGCATTCATAGTAAAGCTTTCGCCTCATAAAGAAGGTCAAGATTTCCACGGTAGAAGAATTCATTACGAATGGAACAAAAATGTAGCTAAAACTTAACAAGTAGTAAAATTTGTAAATGCCGTTAAGGATTTGAAGCATCGCGACCGAAATTTCGTGATGCATCAAAGTACAGACCAGATAAATTTCCAAGAATTACATGAAAAATTAAGCGTCTGACAGGGCAAATATGACCTCTTGTGGTTGTCGTCCGCTAAGCTTATGTTTCTCGATTTTTCCTGGGCGCAAACGTCGGGTAAACATTAGGTATATTACGAAGCTTCCACAATTGGTAAGAAAATGAATATCTCGTAGAAAAATATCAGATTCAATAATGTTGAGCACTATAAGAAAGTATGGTAGCCAAAAAAGATAGAATAAGAGAGTGACAGCAAAGAACATAACAGCCAGTCTTGATGCCACACTTATTCTTTGCTTCATCAAACTGGATCGCTTCCGGTTCTTTATCTCAATGGGTTGATTGATGTGATCTAAAAACGCAAAACTACTAATAAGTGTATGCAGAATTGTTCAGCATAGATTGTAATGATGAATGTGAAGCCAACAGGATCATGCTGTTACCGATATTCAAATTTGCAAGACCAGACTTTTGACATCAGCTCTGTCTCTGCCTCTGCCTCTGTCTCTGTCTCTCTCTCTCTCTCTCTCTCTCTCTCTCTCTGTCTCTCTCTCTCTGTCTCTCTCTCTCTTTGTCTCTCTTTCTCTCTCTCTCTCTCTCTCTCTCTCTCTCTCTCTCTCTCTCTCTCTCTCTGTCTCTCTCTCTGTCTCTCTCTCTGTCTCTCTCTCTCTGTCTCTCTCTCTCTGTCTCTCTCTGTCTCTCTCTCTCTGTCTCTCTCTCTGTCTCTCTCTGTCTCTCTCTCTCTCTCTGTGTCTCTCTCTGTCTCTCTCTGTCTCTCTCTGTCTCTCTCTGTCTCTCTCTCTCTCTCTCTCTCTCTCTCTCTCTCTCTCTCTCTCTCTCTGTCTCTCTCTCTGTCTCTCTCTCTCTGTCTCTCTCTCTCTGTCTCTCTCTCTCTGTCTCTCTCTCTCTCTCTCTCTCTGTCTCTCTCTGTCTCTCTCTGTCTCTCTCTGTCTCTCTCTCTCTCTCTCTCTCTCTCTCTCTCTCTCTCTCTCTGTCTCTCTCTGTCTCTCTCTGTTTCTGTCTTTCTGTCTCCCTCTCCCTCTCTCTCTCTCTCTCTCTCTCTCTCTCTCTCTCTCTCTCTCTCTCTCTCTCTCTCTCTCTCTCTCTCTCTCTCTCTCTCTCTCTCTCTCTCTCTCTCTCTCTCTTTCTCTGTCTCTCTCTCTCTCTTTCTCTTTCTCTGTCTCTCTCTCCCTCTTTCTTTCCCCCCTTCCTCTCCTCTCTCTCGCTTATTTCTTGCAAGTAGAACAGAGTCTGACAAAATTTCCACTTTTCCACTACGTTGTGAACTAAACTCGGTGAAGCCACAAAGCCATATAGATACTATAAGGGCATGATGCTGCGAATTTTCTCTCCACTGTTTAATTAACGCTCCGAGTTTAAGCATAGCTCAATACAAAATTATTGGCCAGAAATGTAAATTGATGAGACATACATAAGTGAGAAGCAACACGGAAGACTTTCTGCTTGAATACACGGGCATGCATACGAATACATGGGCAGGCGAAGGATTTCACCGACGCTGGGCTCACTCTTAGCTTTGGTTAAACGCACCCTGTTAGATCAACGATCTTGGTTAAATGTATATGCGGTTTCTTACTCGCTCGCTGTAAAGTAATCCAGAAGCATTGTTTAATACAATATTTACTCCGGTAATGCTAAATTAAGTTGCGCATTGAATAAAGAATATACTTTAGAA
Source organism: Cristatella mucedo (assembly GCA_009760855.2). Taxonomy (NCBI): domain Eukaryota; kingdom Metazoa; phylum Bryozoa; class Phylactolaemata; family Cristatellidae; genus Cristatella; species Cristatella mucedo. The sequence continues at coordinate 2,021,398 of WPIO01000039.1, read as the reverse complement.
GAATAAGAAAGTATAGTTAAGTATATTTAAGAAGTCTAACACTTAAGGTTAATGCGTTACCTTTGCGAGTTTGTTCACATAGATAATTATGAAAATGAACTTAAGACATTGCAGCCAATGTATGTACTGAACAGTTGCCATTAGCTCCAGCCTGAGTGGCAAACACCCTTGGACAAACATTGCGAGCAAGCGCAAGGTGTGCCATCAATGAGCGCCGTGGATGCGAAATTTCTACATTCGTCTGAGCTGGAAAGGCTTTCCAAGCCAAGCAAACAAAATAGATAAATATTCAAATTTAACACAAAGAATGCCTCAACGTTCGCTGTCTACTAATGCCTCCCCGCTAGAGCTTGAGCACTACTGTAGAAAATAATTCGACGTGCGGTCTGACATAGTTTTTGTGACCCGTGAGTACGCACTTGCCCTCCCCCCTGAAGGTGCTGTATCCCATTTTCTTATATGCGCTTCTTCTTGCAATGACTCGCTTGCATTTCTCTGCTTGAGAAAATATTGAAACAACTTTGCCTTTCGATCCCGGTGACCTCAATATCGTGGGTGACTTATAGCGACCAGCAACAATAGCTTGCGTTGGACGAAACAAGTTGCAAGAATGTGACAAAGCATGCTCTTAAATTTAAGTAGCTTCGAACAGCTACCTTAATAGTAATAATAATAACAATAATGCATTTGTAAAACACCCTCGTGGAACTGAATCTTTTTCTAAGCACTTTACAGTTGCTGTATTGAAAGGAATATCGGTGGTAACACCCGCAAGCAACAGAAATAGCGTTACGGTCATCATAATTATCTACCTGCTTCGATAATCCTACTAATTGCCATCTCGCTAAGACGACACCAGCCGGCCCTTTTATTTACAGTGAAGAAAGTGCAGCCAGCTTCCTTTGTAGTAAATTTAAAGCGCCTATAAAGAGATTGAGTTCTTTGGGGGCGCTTTATCGAGTGTATTGTTATTGTTATTATAATTAGCTAAGGGCGGCATCGTACATTTGCCAGAGCAGGTACTGAGCTGGTTTGGCCCAGTGGTTAAGGTGCTCGTCCCGATCAAGATCTGGCCGAGGTCGTGGGCTCGAGCTCCGTGGCATATGTGAAGCGCCTGAATAGAGATCAAGTTCTCTTGTGGCGCTATACAAGTGACTTACATTTCTTTATGTTGTTTTTCGCGTGCCACTCTCACTGCCTTGCTGAGGAAAAAGAATGACCAGTAACCCTGGTACATTGCAGACGCTCTCGGATTCCGAGCCGCTGCTAGCGAATTTGCACAGCCGACCACCGTTCAACGCGTTTAAGCGTAATCGCGGATGCTACCAATCCATGCGAAATACAGTCGCTCGACAAGCGTCGATTGTGCCATCCTGAAAACATGCCTACGACGATCGCGAGACCGGAGGCCTGACCAGGCTGTACAATCAGTAAAATGCATCTAGCAAAGACAAGGTATTGCACGTCACTCGACCGCAGCAGTCGTTCCCGCGACAGGAGGAAACGGCGAGTCGGCAGCTTGACTCGAGCTACTCGCTATGAGTCTACTAACAAGGCTTGTGTCCGCTAAGCGGCCGGTGACTTTGCAGCATTGGTAAGCGTACCGAAACTGCATAGGCATAGCGCACTTACGTCAGGTGTTGAGCGAAGTAATAGGCCAGATGCGCAAGCTTACCGAGCGAAATATGTCGACGAGCCAAGCCCGACGACCCGTCGACGGGCCGAGAGCCAGGCAATAGTTCAGGCTTCATCAGCACTCTCTGCACTATGAGCCGAAACATGATGCCGTAAGTAACTAGCACTGCAGCCACCAGCGACGACAGCACACCGACCAGAACCCAGTTATAATATCGACCCACTGGCGTGGCACGCTGATACTGGCAGCCACGAGGGCCACCAGTGCTGCTGACCGAGTAGGCAAACGCCGCTGGCACTGACAGTCCAATCGACGACAGCGCGACAGAGCTCATCATGGCTCGTACGTGGCTCGCCGTGAACGGGTTCAGCGGCTTGCATACGGCGAAGTAGCGCTCGATGCAAATACAGAAGTGGATGAACGACGCAAGAATCAAGGCCACGTGCGAAGCGAATCCGGCGGCTCGGCACGCGGCTTCGTCGGTGATCAGCCTCAGCGTGAGAAGAACGTCGCACGGTATCCACACTGCGCTGACGAATAGGTCTAGAGCAGCCAAGGCGAAGGTGAATACGTTGTAGCGACTCCTGAGCGCTGCCGTCCTCGCCGGCTTTTTCAAGCGCGAGCAGAAGACCCTGAGAGCAACGCCGTTGCCTACGACTCCTACCACGCTGAACAGAGCGAGAGTCGTCAACAGTGCCACGCCTTTTGCCTGCCCGTAAAGGTCCAGGAATGCCCTGAGCTTTTCGTACGCACTCACGTCAGCGGAGGAGTTGCTGAAGCTGCTCATGCTTCCCGCGACTTGCGGGGCGGCGGGGGGCCGCCGAAGAGCGTCCGCCGAGGCGAAGACAGACACGTCCGGTTCATCTCAGCCCGCCAGCAAGCATCCTGCACCGTCAGCTGCGAAACAATGGCTCGTTCCGGTTGACTGGCCGAGCAGGCTGGCAGGTTGAGTGTGCCTCGTGGTTGCCGCCCCCCCCCCTCTCAGCGATAAAGATTAATTGGTATTTGCCTACCTGCTGATCGGCGACGGCCCTCGTTCGTAGCCGTAGGTCGGCCTAGTCCCAGTGTACAGATTCTACTGTCGTGTCGCAAAACGCCAGCTCTTTACAACTTTGTCCACTGGCCATTACAACGGCACATGAAGCATCGAAAAGCCACGGCAGCAACAGGCTGCTGAGGATACTCTCTTGAACAAAGCAATGTGCAGCTTGCTGTCACAACCGGCAGCCTCAAGGGCAATTCTCGGGGTTGCTTCAATGGGCCCCTCCATGTGGTTCCTGTAAACCACTATCCTCGGCTCAGACGGCGGCACCATCGCCTGTTCTCACACGACCCTGAGTTGAGGACAGTGCTTAATTACCGGCGGGCAGGCAACGAAATAACTCGGAATGAAAAATATCGCCTAAAGCTGGAGCAGAGCACGCTCTTGCACGGCAAGCCCGGCGCCTACGGCGAATAAACAGGTAGCCATCCATCATTCGTTGCGGCTTGGCCAGCTGCTAAGGTTAGCTTGCGGCCGTGGGCTTTTCCAGGCTCAGTCATCTCGGTATGCTCGCCTGACCGCAGCTTAGGCATTTGGTTCTGCAGCCCCCACCACCTACTTTTCCACTAAGCAATGATTGTGGCAATTATTTCCCCCATGCAGTCTCGGAATGAGCTGGATTCACGAATTAGCCTCGTAATATAAGGCAATGTATCTTGTCTGTAGCTCCTCAAAGCTCAAAGACTAAATGGGTGTCACGCAGGAGATTTTCCTATAGCGCACTCAGAGACCTTTGGAGCTTTCAGCACACATTATTCGCTAGCCAACAAACGTCGACCTCACGCAACAAGAGAAGTGAGAAGCGAAGCATAGCTGAATCAGGAGGGCAGTTGAGGTAGTAAGTAGTGTAGTTCGATTGCATGCGGGCTGGTACCGCTCCTTTCCTCAACAGCTAGTGAGAGCATCCCCAAGAGGGGCCTGTCGCACTCTAATGAGGCGTTGACACAGGCCGATAACCAGCTGGTGAACAGATGGTGGATTCACCATCGGGGTCGGCCAGGGGACAGCCCGAGTCGAGGAGAAGAGACTCGAGTGTGAGAAGGGGGCGAAGGCAGTCGTGCGTCTTGCTGCTCCGTGCCTTGTGCAATAAACCGTTGGCGTTTTTCATCGGCTGGCTCTCTGATGGGCGAACCAAACTACAAGTAGCATGGTAGCAGCAGTCCAGGACGCGCTGGAAAAGATGTGCCACCATAGTAGGCAGCAGGAGAGTAGCTGTTGCTGCGTAAGAATTGTGGAAGTGAATTCCACAGTCTAGGGTCTGCAGAGCCAAAGCTTCTGTCGCCAGCGGTTTTTAAGCGAGGACTGGAACAGTTATTTGTATTGTCCTTGGAAGACCTGAGGGCACAAGAAGGCTAGTGCAGCAGTTCAGCTAGGTACGAAGGAGCCCGGCCGTGTCTTGCCTTGTGAGTCACTGTAACTTTACTCTGTATCTTTTGATCAAACGGAAACCGTAGAAACTCCTTCAGCAAAGGATAACGAGCTGTCAAAACTGTGGGGCTTATTATTAACTTACATTGCAGCCATATTCATCGTCAGCCTCAGTGGCCTAGTAGCTTTTTTCGGTAGCCCAGTCAAAGTAGAGTTCGTGTCTCTCCATTAGCCTTAAATTACCGTTAAAGTGACTCCCTCAAAGCTAGCCTCAGACCCCTACAGACACTTGAAGAGCACACACACTTAAGAAAAGGAGGATCTTGCTCACAATGGATGACATGCAACATTCTATTCGACATATTTAAAAAAAATGCGAAGTGCCTAGAAAGAGATTGTTCTCTGAGGGCACATTAACAAACGTATTATTAGTATCATCATCATCAAGATGGTGGATCCTCTCAGCTGGCTACTGCTTCGAAGTTGAAAATTTCAAAACTAATTTTAATTTATGACTCGCATGAGTAGTTCCTGAAAACAGTGAGTGAGAGATCCGAATCTCTTTCGACAAGCATAAGTTTTCAGTAATGCGATGCATCCAGAATTATGCTGGTCAATTTGCTAACGATTTTAGTCTTGCACCTAACCCTCTCGGAAATTGACGGCCATCACCATCGACGAGGGCAGGCAGCAATTTGATTGGGCACAAAGCGTGAGAAAGAGCATCGTGCAATAGAGAACTTTCACTGCATCGAACTCCTGCTTCAGCCAGGGAAATTTTTAACGGCGTTGATGGACGGTAAAGCGGGAGAAGTGACTCAGTGGCGAAATACAAATATACCAGTTTCCTAGGCTCTTGAGCGAAATTGAGTGCATTGTTGAGAAAATTTCAAGAATCGATTAGTTGGGTCATTTCAGAGGGCTCAGTTGTCGAGGCTATACGCGTTTACAAGGCCGTTGACAAAAGGATGGCGTGCAAACTGCTCACGCTTTAATACGCCCAAGGACTGTGTCTCGCTAATATCACATATAGACTAGACTAAAACATTTAATTTGTGCTAGCTAATAGGCAACCCTTCCACAAACCAGCATTTCCTCTAGGACTCCCAGCTTTTACACAATGCGTCGACCAACCAACCAACCAACCAACGCCTGTTGTACAATTGAGCGCCATTTCATTCTCTTACTGTCCTGCCGAATAAAGCAGCATGAATTACAGCAAATCTAGTGACATATTAGCAGCAATATGAGCTGCTATAAGCTACAATATCAGATGATGCTACTTTTTGGAGGGCATGAGCGAACAGACTTAAGGCTAACATGGCTTCGCGTTACAAATAAAAGGAAGCCACGCGAGAGTAGCCGCCACTCCGGCAGACGTTCAGACAAGGAAAGTCGGTAAATGGGCTCGCTGTTCGGCGGTAGAACCGTCAGAAGAGGCTTGTACCTAAAAGCGTCCAGAACTTAATGCTACAGACAAAAATAGCGATCCAGATCATAAACTTTGGCGGAGTTATGGATAGGGCACCAGTTTTATTATTGATTTGGATGAGACATCTAGGGTTCTCGGATGTGGATCGCTGGTCATCATACTTATCTGAATTGTAATGCATTTAACAGCAATAATAGGAAGTATATTGAAAGTGGTTTATCAGTATATTGAAAGTGGTTTATCACTAAAATTGTGTGAACGTTTAGTGTCTTAATAAATATTAATGACACATTTTTATAGTGCCTTCAGAAGACTTAGTCTCTGTGTAAGAACTTTATATGCGCTGTAAAAGAAGCGTGTCAGTATGGTTAGTGATGACATGCATAATTTCGGAACGCGTAAGCACACAAAAGACAATTATGAACGAGAGGAAAAGGCGCGTTTTTAGCTCCTGAATACATTTCAACCAGTTGGGGAATATCGTGATGTCATTCAGGAGTGAGTTCCAGGGTTTGAGAGCATAATAACCGAGGGCACAATGTCCAGAGGATTTAGGGTTGGTCGAGTCACGGCTAAATGACGCGGTAAAAAGAGAACTAGAGGTCCGGGAACCGATTTTAAATCAAATACTCTCCCGTACCATGGATGCCAAAAAGCAGGGCTCACTTATTGCGACTGCGTTAGAAATTAAATCCCTTGGGTAAGAAAATATAAAAATATAAAAATCAGATTACCAGGTTTTAAAAATTATATTAATTTTTTACTACCACTTTTAACGGATCAAAATTAAGTTCTTACTGTTATAAAAAAATCAACTCTTACTTATAATTAACTGAAAATTGTTAAATAGTGGCCATTCCGGCTAGTTCTATAAAATACCGAATGGTACCGAAAGCCGCTTAGGCTATGAGTGCACTATACAAAACTCTCCAGCGTAACACCCACGTTGTCTTTGTGGCTTTGTGGAGTTACAGACGGAGATAGATTACATTACATTGCATTATATACAATCTTAGGTAACTGATTTAGCACAGGTAAATTATGGGTATGATTAAAAAAACTTTTCCTGTACCCGTCGTGCATTATTTCCGGTAGGTGATGGCTGTCTAGCCATTGACCCGAGCTACGGATATTATTATCGCTCCTTGCTAGCGTCCTGTTACTTCCTGGAAAACTTCGCTGAACTTCAGCTAAGCTCGTAGAATTTACTAGGCATTCGCCGCTATGCAAAAGACTCCTTGAGGTCTGCAAACCGATTGCATTAACTTAACATAAATGATTACAAGAGAATTAATCTGCGATGCGTGTTTTCATTGGCGAAACTCCGTTTCTATCAGCAGGACTGAAAGATCATCCTACCGGCTTGCCAATCACATAAATTCTTCTACCTGCGCTTCGTCGACTGTCCCTGGGGCTTGGGTAAATTCTCCCTAGGATACAGGTGCTTCCCTCAGTCCACGGAGTGGCTGCCCCCTGCCACTTGGCTCCGCGAGTGACATTAGAGAAGCATTGAGGTCACATAGATAGGTCAGAGTAGGCGAGTTAAGCGACCCATAAGCCAGGCCGAAGATCCATAAATAAATTAAGTCGATAATTTATAATTAGCTCAGGTGGAAGTGCTGCGATGGGGAAGTTACAACGCTGACCACAGACGAACCGCCGAGTTTTGCACCAGAGTCCGACTATTAGGAGAACAGGTCCAGAGCCCGGAATAAAGATTATTGCAATAATATAGGCATGACTTCATGAACGCGCGAACCTGTTTGGCTGTCGTAATTTTCCATGAGCAGCCCTGATTTCGGCAATATTTCTTAATGGAAATTAGGCCGACTTGAAGTGCAGGAAAGGTGCCCATCTAATGAAAATTTGGTTTGGAAAAGTACGCCTAGAGTGCTGCTGGCAGACGTCACTGGAGTGAAGCTACCCTAACCAATGTTGAGGGTTGGGTCATTCAACTTTTGTGCGACACTTGGTTTTCCCTCTAACCCCTCCAGGCTGATCTTATCATCGTTAAGCTTCAGGAAGTTAAAATTCATCTAAACGTAAATCTCGTTGATTTAGCTTTAGTACGTGAATCAAGTGAATCGTATTCTCAGCGGGGCTATCGAACTTTAAATGATATTGAAACAGTGGCACACTAAATCGTCCTGATTAAGATTGCCAAGATAGTCTTTATTCGTAACTCCTAAACTGTAACAGCTAGGAACCGACTATGTGATAATATTTGGATAGTCAGCGCAAAAGCCAAAGCCATGTAACAGGCATTTGTTTCGCCTCTGGAGATGCACTGAGCTGTGCTGACCTAGGCGTTGACATGTGCGACGAGTGCTGTGCGTCGTGGCTGCTATTGAATGCCTGAAATCCTCAGTCACTGTCTAATAGATTTTTCTTAGCTGTGGATGTGCGCTTTAATCTTAAGATACGGGCTCATTTCGTTGCTGCCGCATTCCATTACTGTTGGTGTGCCGACAATGACACATCCTTTTCAGCCGTCCTGAGCTGCTATGTCCATGCTACTCACTACCTCAACAGCTCTCTTGATTCAGCCATGCTCCCCTCTTTCTCGTTGTTGCGTGAGATGAAGTCTTTTGGCTACCGAATACGTACCAAAAAGTGCTTAGACTTCCGCTATATGAACTTTCCTGCGCAACATCCACATAGTGTTGGTGGCTTTATGGAGTTGCACGGAAATACATTCCTATTTCTACTTGCATCGGTGCCGCGCCTACAATTAGCTAGCCGCGATTCCAAGGCTAAGGGTGACACTGGTATTTGTCAGCGGTGAGAGGCTCCAGCACTAAAATCGCTGCGAGCTCGCTTCCTTTGAGGCTTACGTCTGTCCCGATAAAGCCTCTACATTCCGTTTCTAACGATAGCTTGAACCAGGTGTCGCCGGCATAGAAATGGAAGCCAATATTGCGTTCGGCAATGAAATCGGCCTTAGTGGACTGTAAATAGTGAAAAAACATTGGCCTATGACTGAACCTTGAGGTACCCGATATTGTCACTGCCATAGGGCCTAACCTACCAATACAACCTAGGCGCGTGAATAACTGCTTCAATAGGATCCGGTAGTCAAGACAGTGAAATGCTGCTAATAAATGCAGGAGAACAGACAGAGAAGCCTTACCCTGATCAGCTTGGCTTAAAACACTATTGTAAACCCTAGGCATGTTAGTTTCCGTTTAACGGCTCGCTCTGCGTGTCCGATTAAAACTTGTCAACAATATCTGATGAATTAATGCCAACGTTTAGTTGCTAGGCCAATACTCGTTCTATTGTCATGGATAAAGATGCCAGATAAGATGCTGGACGAAATTTACTTTAATTCTTAAGATCCAGTGTAGGTTTTTTAATGGATGGCCTGCCCATTGCCGTTTTCACCCAATGAAGGAGTCCTCGCCGAGTAACTAGGGACATATTAACAGTATTTGATCTCTGGGCACCGATATGTCTGTGCACATCTTAAGGACAACTTTTGGGACCAGATCTAGAGTAATTGTACTCTGTTTAGCCTTGGAGGCAAGTTTAATGGCGTGTTCATCTTAGCTACGAAGAATTTGGAGAAACAATATGCAAAGTCACCACTTGGATCAATGGTCAGAATGCATTAAACTCGATTTTGGCGTGTTTCATACCTGAACTGATACGGTCATTTAATGACAATTGAATGGAAGAGACACGTATATTCTGTTAAGAAGCTCTATGGTATAGGCTAGCCCAGGAAATTTGGCAGATGAGAGTTTACAATTTCTGAGAGAAACTAGATCTTCCCACAGCTAGTAAGTTGCAAGTTCGAAATGTAATCGTGTACATATATCTCGTACAAACCTCAAATCCATTGTAGACTGTGCCTTTAGGTCGTATGCTTCTAAAGCCTGGAACTCACTTTTGACTTGCATCCTGACATCTCCTGACTTGACCACATTTAAGAGACTAAAAACGCATCTATTTATCGCAGCATTTAATGGTTTTCTGCTATTCGTCCTTTATGTGCTTATGCGTGCTGACACTGTGCATGCTGCCACTAACTATTCAGGCCAACCTGAGTCGCTTCTGATGCGCTAAAATTACCGGGCTGATTTGGCCCAGCGGTTAGGGTGCTCGCCCCGACCAACGTCTGGCCGAGGTCGTGGGTCGGAACCACGTGCAAAGTGCCTGAATAGAGATTAAGGTCTCTTAGGGCCCTATACAAGTGAATCATATATAACGCCCCGAAAGAGCAGCCGTATTCGCTCGCCGACGCCAGCGTTCGCCAGTCAAACCTCGCTAGCTGGAAACCAGCGGCGACTGGAAACGAGTGGCCGGCTGCCAACATCTGCCGGCTCGCGCATCCTGTTTTCCATCGGCGGAATGACTCACGGGCGCAGTAAGGCGAGCACGGAACCATGGCCACCCCGTACCCGGAAGAAGCGGGCAGCCTCTGAGTAGTTCCTCTTTTGTCCCTCATTCATACCTCGGCCGCCGGCCAAGACAGTAGGCCGCCCCAAAGAGATGGCCCAAGCCGGAAGTCAGGCGCATTACTTGGCGACTAGCCATCTTGAAAACGCCACAAGGCGAGCATTGCTGAGCCCTATCTTGAGGTGCGTACGCGCTGAATAATGAATACGAGCGCTTGTACGCTAGGGTACGGTCAACCGAAAATGGGCACCAGCCAGTGGGCGCATTGCTGCAGGTGCCTGCGAGCGAGACCCGATCGATTGGGAATAGTGCTCCGAGCTTGGGCGTGCGAGATAGTCGAGCCCCGGGCGAAGGCGGCGAAGAAGGTGAGCGGGTGGGGTGAGTTCGGTAGAAAGAAGGACCTCCCGGAGATATTCACTGACACTCGCTCGGCTGCGCGTACGCACCAGGACGGTTCGCTAGCTCGAATGATGGAAAGCAATCCAACCTCGACCGACTCTGTCCATCCAAGGACGGCGATGACCGCGACACTCGTGGGCACCCGGTGACTCGCGCGATATTTTTTTTCCGGCAGCGCCTGGTGCGTTTGTATGAAACGTACTCGAAGGGTTGATACCCCAGTGTGCGCCGTCTCCGAAGCGGCCGTCTTTCGACCTCCAAGCAGTAGTCTGTGCACGTTGCGGTCTGTATCTTGCCGTCCGGTACGTGCGAATAAAAATTGTTCGATGAATCTTCGCCAACGTGACGACTTGTGAACGTATTCCTTAGAATTATAGTCGTGGAATTACTTGAGGTGTTAGTTTGAACTTGTCACCCACCACACTAGGCATCGCACCACCCGCTTTTCTGAATCTAATTGTTTAGCTACACTTCGTACGAACCGAAGCCCTTTGGAGACCTTGCCTTCAGTTCGTAGGCTCCCAAAGCCTGGAACTCGCTTCCTACTGACGCCATGACAAGCCCTGACTTGACGACGTTGAATTAAAAAGAAGCTAAAAACGCACTCATTTGTCACGGCATTTAGTGGGTCCCTGCTATTTGTCTTTTATGTGTTTATTCGCGCTGACATTGTGCACGCTGCTACTAACCATGCTTGGGTGCTGACCCTGTGCATGTCACCTCTAACCATGTTATCCTTGCGGACATTGTGCACGTTATTACTAAACATGCAGTCATGCATTCTTTACAGCATATGTAAAGTGCCTAGAAAGAGTTTGAGTTCTCTGATGGTGCTATACAAATGTATTATTGGCACTGCTATTAAAAAATCATATGCCATTGCTATGCGACGCTAACCGGCATCAAACCAATATCAATCAGTTTTTACTCTTGGAATGTTCGCGGCTCGTGTATCCTTTTATGACAGTCAGCGCGTCCCAAAAAGCTCTTGCTGAGCGCTGAGATATAAGGGGAAATAAAAACATCCGAATGAAGATTTAAAGTTTCGTGAATGGTTTCTCTAGAAGGCACTTGCTACCGCCAAGACGCCAGTGGAGAAGTTGAGGTACTAAAATCCTCCCACATGTGTACACTCATTCTCTCAACCTTGGACAAGCGTATCGCCTTCGACCACTCGGAAGCCGTGCAGCCGTTGTCGGTTGGCTGCGAGCCTTCCAGGCAGCGGTCACCGGCCTTCGTAAAGAGCGCCTTCGCATAAGCGAATGGATTTCGTGCCGAGCAGGGTGCGAGTATGACGTGGGGAGTCGAGAAGGTTCTCGAGGACCCGTCCACCCCATTCTCAACGGAAGCCAGCTCCTACAATGGATGCGATGCGGCGCGGCTTGCAATCGAATCGTTCCGTTCAGGTTCGGTTTCCAGACGAGCGCTCGTAACGTTCGAGGATGCTCGCTCTGAGAAGGCGTCGATCCCTTCGCGCTGCGGCAGGACGTGGTGGGGCTTCTAGAATCCTCCGGTTTGAGCATCGGCTTAAAACTCGCTGCATGTATAAGCAGCGGCGACCTACGTCCTGACAGCGTCGACCAAAGAACGCTTCCTCAAGATACCCTAGCTCAGCTGCATCGCGCCCCAGCCTCCTCCTCTAGCTGCGGAGAACAGCGAGGCCGAACGAGCGGAACGTAAAGAGCACCTGCTGCACCTCGTGCCTGAGAGCTCGGTCTTCCTACACCTCCCCCCTGGATAGGCTAGCCATGATTCCGCCGGGTAGGAGGCTATCGGGCATAGTAATTTGGTAAATGATATGTTTTATTAGTAATGCAAAAAATTAAATGCAACCAGATTTAAATGAGCTTCAGGCTTTTCCCTGAAGAGAACTTCTCCTCCTCGAGCCGCGCCAATCGCTGCAGCGCTTGATACGTCATAATAAACGATAAAACTACTTATCGGCTTCGCTCTTGCTCGGTACACGGTAGGCTCTAGGATGTTGGTCCAGATGCGGGTTTCGACGAAAATTATTCTTCAATTTGCGTCGACTGAACTATTTCGGTGACTATCCATTGCCGATTTCCCACGATCGCATCGTCCACGACGCTCGTCTCGTAGGCTCAAACTCTGCCTGCGTAAATGACTGGCGTTGTCGCTGATGGCTCAAAAAATTACCAAATACTGATACAATTGTATTCATTCAGTCTAAACGAAACCAATTAATTATCCCTTAATATCTTTGCATGCTTGATTCAATGGCTTGCCTTACTTGTATTGAGTTTATGGTCCATGGTGGTTTCTGTAAATTTTGCACCACTACGCTACAGTTAGCCACAACGACGATTGACATTGATTGCATTGATTGACACTGATTGATCTCCAGTCGATCGTGATTGCTTAGTGATATACGTGGCTATCTAGTAACATTCTGCTCGCTATCTAATCCCTTGCATTCATTTGCATCGCTCACTTATAGGTGCTTATAACTGGACCGCTGTAGTGTTCTCAGGAAGCCACGACGAGCCCCCACCACCAGAACCAGTAGCAGCTTTGTAGGAATTCTCGCGAGATAACGGCACGTGTCGGTGCTCAAAGAACAGGCGCGGAAATCGGTGGGAAGTCCTAGAGCAGCGCGCAGGTGCTGAAAATACGACGAGCTCGCGGATAGCTGGCTGCCCTAAGGACGGCAGCGGCTTTGACCTGCGATCGTGGCGCGATTGAAGGTGCGGAGCAGCAAGAGGTTCAACGATGCGATGAACGATGCGATGAAACGATGACTTCGTCGTTTATCGATCAGCTAGCTTCCGGTCACCGTGCACGGGTCGTTGCTGTCCTGGTTCTCAAGCCCACTTCACACTTGTGGTACTGTCAGCAAGCAGCTTTCCTGCTAAGGTGACACTCTGGTGCGTAGCTTGGGCTGCTGGGAGTGCAGCGTTTCTCTTTCCGAAGCCCTGCGTGCTAAGCAGCGGCCTAATGCGTTGCTATATTCTGACTATTCAGTTGGAGAAGCTGGCGAGTTCTCAGTTTCAGCTAATTGATGTTCCCCTTCTTCCATGTATGGGGCGCATTAAAGTAAACGAGCGTGCCAGCTTATAAACCGCGACCAGAGAAACAGGTCAGCTCTCTAAAATTTCAAGGCTGATGCCACTACGTATTCAAGTTCATGGTCGCAGTGGTTGGCTTGCACCAAATGAGCTGAAATGGCATGTCTAGGCTGAGCAATTAAGTGCAGCGAGGTCCGCGTGGTGTTTTCCTTTTTTGCTCGAAACCGGTCGCCAAGTCGCGACGCGGCTATAAGCCAGGCTCGTTTCCGCTAAACGGCCTACGTCAAAGCAGCGTCCCCTGCTTCTACGCTTGACAGCGTGCAAAAACGCGCGAGTGCAGCGGAGCGTGCAAAGAAGTCTAGTGGCAAAGCGTAAAGACTCTGAGTTGTAATTCCTAATGAGGATTTATGTGTCTTCAAGTCCGCCCCGGAAACCTCGCTGAGTCAGCTACTCACGCAGAGCTGGCGCACCTAGGAACCTTGGTGAGCCAGCTCTGTGTGAGTGCATCTGTCAGCTGACATATCTGCGAGTATATCTGTCAGCAGATGCTGTCGGCAGCTAACTAACCCTATACAAGCTAGAAGATAGCAAACGCTGCCCTCCTCAAGACACAGTAAGGGATTAGTACTCTACGCTTATGGGAGAGCTTATTTTCTCCCCCCTCCCCGAACCTCAATCTCTCGGATTGGTGAATTTTTAAAACACCCTCTAAATCTCTCGAATGGCGTGTGATGCGTTGTTATGAGAAAAGTAGCTCCAGTTCCCTTGGCTAATATATAATCGCCAAAAGCATTTCAATTTGTGATTCGGCCTTCCGAAATTTCATAGTCGCGATATGGGAAGCGATATAAATGCTATTTTTAGCATCTTGCATATAAGAAAATGATCACAAATCCTGCAGTCCAATCAGTACGAAACGTTGAAGCATTTGCCGGAGTGAATTATTGTACTGTAGATACCTGTAGTTCGATTGCATGCAGGCTGGTACCGCTCCTTTCCTCAACAGCTGGTGGGAGCAACCCCGAGAGGGGCCTGTGCACAGCTGCGGTCAGCTTCTAATGAGGCGTTGACACAGGCCGATAACCCGCTGGTGAACAGATGGTGGATTCACCCTCGGGGTCGGCCAAGGGACAGCCGGAGTCGAGGAGAGGAGACTCGAGTGGAAGAGAGGGGCGAGTGAAGTCGTGCTCCCTCTGCTCTACGAGTAGTAGAATAAATTGCTGGTGTTGGTCCTGCGCGGGCGTTCTTCGTGCAGGGCGAACCAAACTACAAGCTATTTCGTGGGATGGAGCCGATGACGCCCTGTGAGATATCTTGTGCAGCGTTCCTAGGCTTCGATAGCTTCGGAGACTTCGTTGGCTGGCTGCTGTACTTCGAGAGGGAGATCGAGAAAGGGGCTACGAACCGAGTGGGTGCCACTTGTTTTTGCTCCTTGCGATGCAAGGCGGGGCCTTCACGTTTGCCTTGGGGCTCCCGCAAGCAGTTTAGGACGACTATGCCAAGCTTCGTGAGGCCCTAGTGAGGGCATTCACCTCGCCGGCCGGTAGAGCGCGATTGCTGCACGCTGATCGGGTAAAGGCTGGTCGGACTGAGAGGGCCGACAGGAGCGACCGGAAGCGGCAGCAGCGATCACCGACTGCGTGCCGGGCGACAGAGGTTTGTCAGGCTGCCATGCCGTGGCGCAGGCAACGGCTCTCAAAGCGGTAACGGTTGATCAGGCTGCGATGGTGTTCCACGAAGCAATGGCGTTGTGCGAGGCAACGGTTAATGGTGTGGCTGAGGTGACAGAGAGTGAGATGATGCACGGAGAGTCGGCGGCGTCCGCGACAGAGTCGGCGGCATCCGCGACAGAGTCGGCTGCGTCCGCGACAGAGTCGGCTGCGTCCGCGACAGAGTCAGCTGCGTCCGCGACAGAGTCGGCTGCGTCCGCGACAGAGTCGGCTGCGTCCGCGACAGGGTCGGCTGCGTCCGCGACAGGGTCGGCGGCGTCCGTGACAGAGGCATTGGCCTGCGATGGAGCGCAAGCCATGAAGGTGACGTTGGACTGCGACCAGCCGGTGGGCTGTGACACGGCGCAGGCCGGTGTAGACCGAAGACTCTACACAGGACGGCAAGACTGTCCAGGAAGGAGAGTCTGTGCTGGCCGCAGAGACTGTGCAGACCGCAGAGTCCGCACAGGCCGGAGAGTCTGTGCAGCACGGGGAGTCAGCTCGGGATGGAGAGACTGTGAAGGTTGGAGAGGCTGTGCAGACCAGAGAAGCAGCTGTGCATGTCGGAGACGTGGCGGCAGAATCGGATGGAGCGACGGTGGCCGAGGTCAGCAAAACGGTGGCTGAGGACGTCGCCTTCCACACGGATGCCGCCGCCTTCCTCGCGGACGCCGCCGCCTTCCATGCGGACGCCGCCGCCTTCCACGCGGACGCCGCGGCCCTCCTCGAGGACGCCGTCGCCCTCCTCGAGGACGCCGTCGCCCTCCTCCGTGCGCAGTCTCACTGTCTGTCGCCATGCACAACGCCGCTGCTTCGCAAGGAGCAAAAACAAGTGCCACTCACTTAGTTTATAGCCACTTTTCTTGGTCTCCCTCTCGAAGTTCAGCAGCCTGTTTACACGGGCCACAGTCGCTCCCGCCGAGAAATAGCTTGTAGTTTGTTCGCACAGCAGCGAAGCCAGCCGATACCCAACACAGTTTATTACTAACGCACGGAGCCGAAGATCGCACGGCTCCCCTCGGCCCCTGCTCTCACACGACTCCCCACTCTCCAGTTCACCATCTTCCCACCAGCGGTTTACCGGCCTGTGTCCATACCACATCACAGGCGACCGCAGCTGTGCACCGGCCGACCCAAATGGTGAATCCACCATCTGGCCACCAGTGGCTTACAGGCCTGTGTCCATGCCACATCACAGGCGGACCACAGCTGTGCACCGGCCGACCCTGATGGTGAATCGACTATCTGGCCACCAGCGGGTTACTGGCCTGTGTCCACGCCACATCACAGGCTCATCTGAGGAGCCGGCATACAATGCATACATACACAGGTACATACGAACTACAGTCAGCTCGGCGACGATGGCCGGTGGCTCACGTTGACGGCTGGTCGTGAAAGGCCGTGCACCAGCGCGCCTCCTGCGAGCAGCTGTAAGGTAGCCAGCCCGCCTGCCGGGTCAGCTATTGATGTTGGCTGCTATGCCGATACAGCACTGCATTTGTAGTGTCGCATTTGTAGAGGCTTGGCTCGCTCAATACTGCCCTGTACATTGCAGCTACTTGTTAGGCTCCCTTTGTAAGGTTCCCTTTTTCACGGTTAATGCTTCGGCCAAACGAACCTGTTAATCATGCCGTGTCGAGTCTCTTGACCTTTGATAAAAAGATTTCATAGGTTAAAGAATGTCTTAGAATCACGTGATGATTTATCCAAGTCGACCATTTATCCAAGTCGGCCACTGACGAAAATGCGAACTATGATTCCGAAGAGGTTGAGCCTTCTATCTGACTTGTTTTGCAAAATATAACATTTATCGCCTCATTCCGAATGCGGCGGCTAAATACAAGGTATATTATAGAGCTACTGCTGTTAGTAATGAAATGAATATTCCTGAGAAATAAATTATCACCAATTACTTTCAATACAATCAGAAAGTACGGTATCCAGCAAATATAGAAGAAGGCGATGACGACGAAGAGCATGCAAGCGATTCGAGAAGACGCGCTCATTCTCCTGCTGAATTTTAAATTGGATGGCCAGACTCTCATCGGACGAATTTCAAGACTTGCCTTATCTACAAGCATAAAAATACAACCGTTCAAAAAAATAACTGTTTGTGGTAGCATACAATGAGACATGAGTGGAGAAATATTTGTGCATTTTGTGGTCACTTGTGTCAAGGCTGTGCCGGCTCTTGAAATGTGAACCTATTCTAGAGGGCGGGCCTTTAAATTAGGCTCCTGCAGCTTCCGATGCTGGCTTTAACGATCGAGCTCTTCATGGAGGTCAGTGGAGCCTTGGCGGACTTTGCACGGCAATGCCGAGGTGGTTTGGACCAGTGGTTAAGGTGCTCGCCCAGACCGAGGTCTGGCTGAGGTCGTGGGCTCGAGCCCCGTGGCATATGTGAAGCGCCTGAATAGAGATTTAAGTTCTCTTAGGGCGCTACACAAATGAATTACACATATATATATATGTATGTATATATATATATATATATATATATATATATATATATATATATATATATATATATATATATATATATATATATATATATATATATATATATGGCATGCAT
Source organism: Cristatella mucedo (assembly GCA_009760855.2). Taxonomy (NCBI): domain Eukaryota; kingdom Metazoa; phylum Bryozoa; class Phylactolaemata; family Cristatellidae; genus Cristatella; species Cristatella mucedo. The sequence goes on along the minus strand of WPIO01000039.1, from coordinate 2,003,810 downwards.
AGGCAGGATAGTTTGCTGGTTTTTTTGCTTGAAGTTTGGCGTTTTCTTAGATACGGCACCCTTCATTTTTCTCTTGGTGTAAGCTTGCTTTGCGAAGGCTATTTATAGCATTCTGGACCTGCCGCTTGACTTGGCTGCTGACTTTCATATATATATATATATATATATATATATATATATATATATATATATATATATATATATACATACATGCATACACAACAGAGAACACAAAAGCCTATTCTGTATTTATCAAGACGTATGCTAAACCGGTAAAATGAAGAGGAGCTAAAAAGTAAAGCTTACTTACCGCTTTTTTCGCTAGTCTGCATGCTTTCGCCTTCGTCGACGACTGCGGGTTCAGGCTCCCTCCTCATTCTGTGCACTATGAGCCGAAATATGACACTGTAAGATCCGAGCACTCCTACCACCGAGACCGACAGCAGAGCTGCCAGAACGTAGTTGTAGGTTTTCGCGAAAGCGTCATCGACCTGGTACTGGCAGCCACGTGGGCCGCTCGCGTTGCTGACGGAGTACGCAAATGCGGACGGAATCGAGACTCCGACCGAAGCGGCGGCGATGGAGGCGATGACGATCCGAGCGTGCCGCGAAGTGAACGGGCTCGTCGGCTTGCTCACGGCGTAGTAGCGCTCGATGCAAATTCCGATGTGAATGAATGACGCGGACGTTATCGACGCGCGAGACAGTAGTCCAACTGCACGGCACGTGCCATCCTCGGTTATCAATCTCAGCGTTAGCAGCACGTCGCAGGGAATCCACACGGCACTGACGAACAAGTCCAGGGCAGCCAGGGCGAACGTGAAGAAATTGTAACGACTCCTGGATACGGCCGTCTTCTTCAAGCGAGCGCCGAACACTTTGAGAGCCACCGCGTTGAATACGACTCCCTGGACACTGAAAACGGCTAGGGTGACCAATATCGCGACGCCGCCCGGCCTATTCAGGAAATGAGAAAACTTCTCTGAAGCGTTCATGTCGCTGGAATTAGGCAAAGCCGACATAGCGTCGGTCAACGAGGTCTATGCGGTCAACAGGCAGACGACTCGAAACGCTAGTGAAGGCTCGGTCGAGCGAGCAACGAATGACGACGATGCTGCAACCTCAACCAGAGAAAGCAGTCCCATTGGAAAGCTGGGCTCACCGACCTGGGCTTGTGGATGATCAACAAAAACCCGTGTTCGTCAGTCAGTTTCCAGAAATCGGCCTACGTCCGTTAGTCGTCACGTGGGTGGACAAAGCTATTCCAAAAACGAGGAAGACAGAATTAAACTTCCTGGTACTTTCTTGCTAGTCTCGGCGTTAAAAAGCCATTGTCCGTTTAGCACAGCGGATCCCATATGAGCTAATAATCAGCCGCTTATTCTCGAGAAATGATACCACTCGTACTCTGTACTCGTACTCGTACTCTACGTGCTAGTACTCTGTAGCATATCCACTCAAACGATGTCTCAGTTGACACCGCTTCTGCGATAAACAAAGAACAAGCAGCAACCAGCAACTACAGCGGGTTGAATGAGAAGATTCTGTCGAATAGTAGCACCATCATAATTGCAATTGCGACTGCCTAAGCAGTTAGATCATGTCAGTTCAAGAGATTCCTATAACCGGATAGGTCGTTATCTAGGTTCAGGCTGCATTTAAAAAAAGCAATTCAAGAGATGAGAGTCAGCTGTACTTTAGGCCTCAAAGTCAATCTAAGTAGCGGCAGGACCTGTGTGCACATAACTATCTGTGGCTATTTAATAGACTGATCTAAACATAAAGATGCGGGTTTTTGTAGTAAGGTACACGAGCTCATGATTGCTGTTGCACTCAGCTACCTTTAGCGTACCTGCCAGCATCGGTGAAGCAACTATGTTATTAGCCGTGCTTCAAAGCAGCAGCCCTACCATTATTGGCCACATTTCAGTAAGGATTCGCACCCACCGAGTGCGATATGCTCGTTTACTAAGGATTGCAATTTGGTAGCCGCTTGAGCACATTTGTAGAATTTTTTGTGTCAGTAGTGAGATAATTACTGAGGACCGTAAGCAGTCACTTTATGCTAGTCCCATTGCTTGCAGCTATATTGATGAGTAGTGCACCTAAAGCATCCATTTCGACACGTGAGTGCAGAAGACATGCAATGTTCGAGGAATCAAGTAAATAAAAGCGGAAACTTGGGTCTTTAACTTGCCAAAACTGAACATTCAAGAAAATACTACACACAATTTGGTAAAATAAGGAGCAGCGTTCATTAAAATGAAATGAATAACATGTCAGTGTAATGATAAGACGCAGCACAACGAACAGACCACGTTTATTGGCACCCATCTTATGTCGACTCCAGGACCGCACCGTGAGCCAGGCCTCTCCTGATTGGTCACGTTGTTGCGGTTCCGCCCGATAGTTCTGTTATCACACCTTCCCTCCAAATAGGAACTGTCTCATTTTCAAAGATCTAGCCTTCGGACTGGCTTTACCAGCCTGCCAGACCTTTTTGTCGTTTGACCTTGAGAGGTGTGCATCTCATCGGCAATACTTGGAGACTGATCTTGAACTGCAGGTTTAGGTTTCAGTAGATGTAGGGAACTGCCAGGATATTCGCTGTTGGTGACCTGTGGATCGGTGTCAATCGGTCGAAGATGCCTTCTGTTCCGCCGAAGAGTGCTGCCATTGTCAGTATGCACGACAAACGACCGAGGTGTACTTGCTGGAGCTGTCACCGTTGCATTTGTGCTCCAGCTGTTTTCACCATCTGTGCGCACTAATACCGGTTGGCCGGGTTGAAGAGATGGAAGTGGGCGAGCAGAATGATGGCGATCATGGTAGTGCTGTTGAAGTTCTTTTGCACGGTCGTCGTTGAGTTGCACCTTTTCCTTTGCAGGCCATTGTGGTTCGACATGCCGAGGGAGCACTGGCAACGTCGTCCTAATCTGCCGTCCCATGATCAGTTGTGCCGGGCTCCAGCCTGTAGAGGTGCATGGCGTCGACCTCTGTATCATTAATGCGAGGCACGGATCAGGCTGCCTCACAGTTTGCACCGCTCTTTCCACTTCTCCGTTCGCTTGTGGAAAATGTGGGCTGGTCGTAACATGTTTGAACCCATATCGTCTCGCGAAATCGCCGAATTCGTGAGATGAAAATTGTGGACCATTGTCAGACGGCAACGACTCTGGTATGCCCCAGCGAGCAGATATGGTCTGCAGTTCTGCCACAACTTCTTTGGTCGTCGATTTAGATAAAGGAGTGATTTCCATATATCTGGAGTAAAAGTCGATCACAATCAGGTGCTGTCGTCCCTCGTGTTCGAAGAGATCGGCAGCGACTTGTTGCCAAGGAACACTGGGCAACGGTGAAGGGATGAGTGGCTCATGTAGTTGTCTCTTCTGGTTCTTTTGACAGAAGCTGCACGAATCGACAAATGTCTTAACGTCTTGGCTAATTCCTAGCCAGTATACACATGACCTTGCTCGGTCCCTACATTTGGTCACCCCCTGGTGGCCGTCGTGGATCCGCTCCAACAGAAAAGCCTGAAGGCTTTGAGGGATATGTATGCGATCGTCATACAGTAGTAATTCATTTGACACAGAAAGATGGTTACTTATGGTGAAGTACTTCCGCAAGGTTTCCAGTAGGTCCTTGCTCGATGTAGGCCACCCTGACAGCGTATACTTAATGACATTCTGTTGCTCACTGTCGTCAGCAGTAGCCGGCTTTACTTCGCTCAAGCGAGGTACTGAAAGCGATTTAGATTTAGCGATTTAGAAACAACAGTGTCTACGTACAGTTGAACGGCCTCGGTTTGGTCGTGTTCCTCATTCCCACGCAGTGGTGCTCTTGACAACGTATCAGCTATCACAAGGGTCTTCCCAGGCACGTACACGGCGTGAGGGTTAAAACATTGTGAGGGAAACAACATCATTCACATCAATAGGCGTTGGCATCTAACCGGAACCTGGTCAAGATTCTTAGTCATAAGCAACGGTATAAGTGGTTTATGGTCAGTACGAAGCTCGAAAGAAGGCAGACCAATAAGGAACTGACTGAATTTCTCGCACGCCCACACCGCCGCAAGACACTCTTTTTCGATCTGAGCGTATCTCGTTTCGGCGCCTGACAACGTGCGGGATGCAAATGCGACTGGTCGCACATCTTGCTCTCCCGATCCATTGCACTGCAGCAGAACGGCACCTAGACCATAGCTACTGGCATCGGCACTGACAATCACCGACTTTCTTGGGTCAAAATAAGCCAACACTGGTGCCTTTGCTAAAAGCAACTTTGCTTCCCGGAATGCTTTCTTCTGGCTATGCCCCCAGTATCATACTGAGTCAGACGAGAGGAGGTCATTTAGCGGCTTTGAGACCGTGGCCAGATTCGGCACAAACTGGCCGAGGTAGTTCATCATACCAAGGCATCTCTTTAGTTAGGCTATGTTTGTTGGATCAGGGAGGTTGAGGATGGCTTCTATTTCGTCGTCTGACGGCCGGACACCGCTGGCATCAATAACATGCCCTAAGAACGTCAAAGTTGGCTGGCTGAATATACGTTTGTCTCTATTCAACTTAAGGCCCAACTTTGAAATTTCGGAAATAACACGACGCAATCTATCGTCATGCTCAGCCGCCGTGGATCCATAAACCAAAACATCGTCCATATAAATGGCTATACCTTCGATCAGTCGCTGAAAGATCTCCGGTGCGCTAGTTATGCCAAAGGGCAGCCGGCGAAAACAAAAATGTCCAAACGGTGTTATAAACGTCGTTAAACGAGGGCTCTCGTGGGACAACGGAATAGCCCAAAATCCGCTAGATGCGTCCAACTTTGAGAACATTGTAGCACCAACAAGCTGAGGCAAAATCTCATCAAGCGTAGGTAGCACGTACCTTTGACGAACCACTGCTTGATTTAAGCGCTTCAAGTCGACATAAAGGCGCACTTTGCCGTTGGGCTTCAGGACCGGTACGATTGGGAAGCACCACTCGGTCGGCTCCGATACACGTTCCACGATGCCGTTCTTCTCCATTCGAAGAAGTTCGTCCTTTACCAGAGGAAACAGCGGTCTGGGTATGCGGCGGCGGGCTGTATGTACGCAGTATGGATCCACATCAGGTTTGAGCCGAATTTTCACCGGCTGGCATCGCATCAATCCGATCTCTCCAAATATCGGGTCTCGAAGAATAGTCTCCTCTACTGGAACTTAATCTCTTTCTAGGAATTTGCAAATGTTGTAAGGAACGTGTCTAAATGTTTAGTACTATTACGCACAGTGTCAGTGAGCACAGGCACGCAAATGGCAATTTGCGGGGACCCAGCAAATGCTGTGAGGAGAAGGTGCGTTTTTAGCGTCATTTTAATTGTCAAGTCAGGGATATCGTGACGTCAGTTAGCAGTGAGTTTCTGCCTGGGAAGCATACGCAGTCTCAAATGGATATGAAGTTGGTTCGAGGCGTAGCTAAATGGCTCGAGTTACAAGAGCGAGTGGCATACAAACTGGTCTGATTGGAAAGTAATGTTAATCTTCATCATCGACTGCTGTCAAAGCAATCAGCTGGGCTTGCCATCTTCTGTATCCCGAGCCCTTGCCTTTTCAGAAGTACGGCTGACACTTTAATTGGGTGGAGGCAAGTGAGCGGCCATCTGGTAAGATATCCGAAACTATCTCAAAACTAGAAAATCACCAGTGCTTATAAACCCAAGAAGGAAAGACTTTCCATGCAAAGGTGTAAAAGTGATTGGCAGTGGGGCTTATCATGTTAATTATTCTCATCGTCCCACCAACTTTTTTGCCCAGCATTCAGTCACGCAGTCTGTGAGGGTATGCAGGGTAATATCCAGCATATCTCTTAACTGACCATTCACGCGTTGGCAGATTTTTGAAATGGAATAGGCAATAATGCTACCGTGAATCAGTACAGGAAGACAAATCCGTGTTCGTGTAGTGCACGCCGATTCGGCACGGTCATAATGACACAAAGTTGATTGACATGTAAGGGGCACAAAGATCGTGGCATTTCATCAACTAAGTTGAAATCTGAAGCAATCGCAAAAGATACCAAGCGCACATTAGAGCACGGCGAAGAATTAATGCTTCTTAGGTCAGCATTCGGGGCAGCGAAGACGGACTAATAAACCGCAGAAAGAATAAAGTGGATAGTCATTGCAGCATCAGTGTGTGATGCAATGGCGCCGTACTGTCAAGTCACGGCTCCTCGTCGACCAGATAGTGATCGCTTTGTCAACTATAGCTTGATTTGCAGCGTAGACACCATCAGCTGCACGATCGTAAATTATCGAACCAGATTGGCAATCGCTAGAGCAGCAGTCCACCGGGGCAGCAGTTCCCACATTAGCAGAATCTAAGCCAGTTACAGCAGTCGCGGGCTTCGCAATGACAGCTACCAGTACAGGAAGAACGATCACTTAGCTCATCACATTTTCAGCTTAGGCTAAGCATGCAAACATCTGTACTTTACCACCAGCCGGTTCTCTAGTTTCGTGTAAATTCATAAACTGTGGATTCCCAAGCCATGCACGTATATTCACTCCCGATTTCAGCTCGTGGGGCTTCTACCGTGGCCTATTTGTGCAAAATCAGTCAATAATGTAACATGTATTCATAGAAGTCATTTAATTATTATGTAGGATAATCTACTCTTCATCATGTACCTAATTTCTCTTAAAGTAGACCTACCATAGTAGGGCCATTCCATTGCCATTTACACGCACAAGTTCCTGATTATTAGTAATCTCAGCATTAACGTTACGAGAATGTAGGGAATCAATTTATTTGAGTACCAATATCGCTGCTGCTAACCACTTTTCAGATATCATGGATCGACTATCAGAGCAATGTCGCTGTCTATAAACATCCGCCATAATTCATTCAAGATGCTCACTAGCTGTCAGCATGATCCCGGACCTATTAGGGATTAGCACTTTCCCACAATTCTTACCAGTACCCAACATTACTGACTGATAACAGAGCTATCCGGTGGAGCCACAACAACGTGACCAATCAGGAGAGGCCTCGCTCACGCTGCGGTCCTGGAGCCGACATAAGATGGTTGCCAATAAACGTGGTCTGTTCGTTGTGATGCGTCTTATCATTACATGGTGGCAGCGGTGAAGTTATAGAGTTTCGCCCTGAAAATCAACGAGATGGCCAAGTGTAACCCTCCAGCGGAATTCACATTTGATGAACCGTCGTTATAGACGGTTTGGAGAAATTGTTTTCGCCATTATGTGACGGCAACAAAGTTGACGGCGGAGGAACGAGACGTACAGATAAGTACACTCTTGTACGCCATGGAAGCGCAAGCTGAAGCGATTTACGACACCTTTACTTATGAGGTCGACCTATTGAAGACGTTGGATCTCATCTTATGCAAGTTTGATAATTATTTCATACCGCGAAGGAATATTATCCACGATCGGGCTATGTTCAAACGCCGCTGTCAACATCCGGGGGAATCTACCGAGGCATTCCTACGCCCACTACTTGATTTAGCTTCGCACTGCGAATACGGCTCGATGAAAGATAAGTTGGTCCGAGATCGCCTAGTTGTGGGCTTGTCCGACCTTACACTTTCAGAAGCCCTGCAACTAATCCCCGACCTTACGTTGACTGTGGCAGTACAAAAAGTGCGTCAGACGGAGACGGTAAAGTCACAGCTGAGTCTGTAGCACCCGATTTCAGATGTCTTTGAGGTTCGTCGGTGACCACAGTCCGCCGACTGTCCTGAGCCTTTCGTCTTAGAGGCTAGCAGCCGCACAGACCGTAGGAGAGTTAAGCTTTTCGATAACGTAAAAGAGGCTAACAGCTTCCGGAAATGTAACTCGGCTCACACTTCTGGACACTGCCCAGCGCAAGACCGCCGTTGCAATACCTGTGGGAAGTTGGGCCACTATGCAGTGCGGTGCCAATCACGCATAAAACCCGACGCTAAAATAAGAGATCGCGGCTGAATCCGACGGTGAGAACTACACCGTGGATGCCGTTACAAAGCCTGTAGCGGTGGAGTGCAGGTCGGCAAGGGCATCATCACCCTGGCAAGTGGATTTGTTAAGTATGGAATGAACATTCCGTTTAAAATAGATAGTGGCGCTGGCGTAACCGTCATTACGGAAGACACGTATGGTCGACTGCTACTACCACCTCGCCTCGAGCCTACAGCAGCAAAATTACACAGCGTCGGCAACCGCCTGGCTTTTAAAGGTACCTTCAAAGCGAGATTAAAGCGGAAAGGAACAATTTATCTTCCGCCAGTCTACGTAGTCGCTGGAGCAAGAAATAATCTCCTCAGCCGACAAGCTTCTTAATGCATGGGACTGATTAAACAGAGGGTGCCATACGGATATCTTACAAATATTGTTAGTATTATTGTTAGACTCGGGTAACGCAAGTAGTGACAGCTTCGAAGGCGTCTGAAAATCGTCGGTAAGAAAAATCGTAAGAATTTATGCTATACGCTTACTGTAAGGCCAAGCAACCTTGCACACATTTCACAAACGGTTATGCTAGCTTTCTTACATCAACATAACCAAGGAAACCCTTAATTTAAAGAGAGTAGAATGAAACTTATGGACGCTAGAGCGATTATATTGCGACAGCACCGGATATGACCAGTGGTTTCTGATTTAAGTCGCACTATCTCAGCGACAATACACGGGCAAAATGAACCCATCCGCTGTATACGCGTCCGTCTTCCTATAGCGCAAGCGACCAGAACCATCGGGACTGAACTCCACTTTATCGCACTCACTCTTGTCTTACGAACTGTACTCAATCTAACCCCACTCGGCGGGCTTTTACTCTCCTTCAGCCCTGCAACCTCGATCCCGGACCATTAAGACTCATCGCTAGGCCAGAAATTGGTCACATTACCAGAACAAGACCATAACTGTCAATGGGCCATAACTCGGGAACAAATTATAATATTTGTAAATAGGACCTGTCATAATTTTTGTTTAGACTGGATAAAAAGCCTAATTTCGGAGATGAGACTGGTTTTCGTTGGGCTTAGATGCAACTTGCACGCAGAGGAAGATACTGAACACAGATTGCCGTGGCTATTGAGTGGACTGTTCCACAGTAATGACACTGGCTCTCTTGACCCTACCGTGCTCTGCTACCGTCGCCCACCTGCATGTATCGGCTCAGCAACTGCTCGAGGCGCCAGCTTTACTAGTATATGTCACGCGTCTTTAATGACTATGCTTTAAGGCTTTAAGTGCTTTAAGGCAAAGGAGTGTAGTTGATCAGTCACTTCAGTTAGTCCATTTGGAAAAAATACTTAACTAAAAAAGACTTAGCAAGCATTCACAGCTTGCTGTTCGATTTCTTTTCTCGCTCTACGATTGAATCCTCTCACATTATTGCTAAAACGGAACATTTTGTTAAACTAGGCTATTTAAACATCTCTATTTCCAAATATGCGGGCTTAGTTAGCCTCAGCAAGTGTGCATTTAGCACTATGAGGGTGTGCGGTCTTCTGCGCCAACTTTCCCGAGACCGTTCACAGATATAAAACAGTACAGTACTACGTTTACAAAGATTCACGCTCAAATCTACATTCCACATTCATCTGCTACTCAACGGCCTTGGCATCACCTGTCTTAAGAAGAAAGCAACTATGATGATACTATAGTACGGTAACTTCGACAAACTGTAGCAGGTACACAAGCAAAATGGGAGCAAGGCGATGCGACGGTTAGCATTCGTCGTGAGAATTCAAATCTAGCCTTGACCGCTCTAACTCTCGTTGCAGCTTTGCTTTGGCTTTGCTGGCGCTGGGCAGCTTTTTTACAGCTCGCTCAGGCCCGCTGGATGTGTTCACTTGGCGAGGTATATTTGCTGCAAGGTTCGGCGATTGTGAAACGAGCCCCACTTTTTTGTGCAACGGGAACGTCACTATCGTTCTCTTACTTACGACCATTGCAATTCGAATATAGCAACCTATCGCTCTTTCCTTACTGCCTACTTCTTTATTTGCTCTACGGTATCCATCAACTACGTGCTCGCACTTTGAGACCAAGGACGTGGGTTAGAATCCTGCAGTGGACGATCCTTTGCTGCCAATTGAAAACGGTGGCAATAGCCGCTATACAAAACACGGATCTGGCATGACAGGGACTGTGTGACTGTAGTTAAGGTCTGGTGAGAGAAATCATCAAGTAGATGCCATGGACCAATGGAAATCCAATAAGCCTTATAAGCATAACGTACTTCAGGGTTCTGTTTCAGGTTCACTTTTTCGCAATGTATACTCTCCATCTAGCCGTTGTAATCGCCAAGCATAGTCCGGCCTTTCAATGTCATGCACATGACATGCACTTGTAATTGCACTTCAACCCTTCCCTGCCTTCCAGCATTTTAACTCTCTCAGCTCCAATGCAGAATGTTTTTCTGACATTCGCACTTGCAGGAAAAGACCAACTTAACTTAAATGACGATGAAACCAACTTAATCTTTATGACCAAACCTAATTCTAATCAGAAACTATAAAGCTAAATGGGCACATATCTCCTGAAGCCTCTGCACGGAATCTGAGTGTTCTCTACAAAAAGACTTTTCACTAGATAACCAAACATGCTCCACAATCAAGACTGCTTACTTTTACTCGTGTAACTGAAAAGATTCAAACTCGGTTGGATAAGGAAACCTTAAATCCTTTGGAGACCGTACATTTAGTTCGTATGCTCCCAAAGCCCGGAACTCCCTCCCGACCTGCGTCAGAACATCCCCTGACCTGACCACATTTAAAAGGAACTTAAAAACACCTATTTTGGACAGCATTTAGTGAGTCCCTGTGATTCGTCTTTGATGTGCTTATGCGTGCTGACACTGCGCATGCTGCCACTAACCACATTTGCATGCTGACCCTGTGCATGTCACCCCTAACCATATTATTCATTTTGTTTGTTTTTCAAGCATGATTTTACTTACCATTTAATTGCATTTCCCTTTGCAGCAAATGTAAAGCGCCTAGAAAGAGATTAAGTTCTCTGAGGGCGCTTTATCAAGTGCATTATTATTATTATTGTACGCCAGAAAAGCTGGTCTGCGCATTATAGACTGACCTGACTACCTGACTACACTCGTATAGCTCGCATTTCGTAGGTCTCCCCGCATGATACGTTTTTTGGTTAAGTTTTGCTTACACGTCCTTGTGGCAAAAAATAGAGCTCCAGGAAGTTGGAGATGTGCCTAGCAAAACTTATGCTACCGAAATCAGAAATAATTTAGATTCGTATCGTACACGCAGAGCTGAACTCATATTTCAAATTTCCTTCTGATTTGTCAAGTATTAACCGAGTTCTAGAATTTACAAGGCATTAAGCTACACTGATAATGAAGCTGCATAAAAGTCACAAGTATGCACCTAAACAAGCTTCATACGTACTGTATTTACCTCGATCAACTAAGGTTCAACAAGTTAGGATAAAAGTCGCATTTGATGCAGAGGTGAGTATTTTTAATTTTCAGATATATTGTTTCCGGTTTACATCCGGTTTAGACATTATTTGTAGAATCGGGTTTGCTTTGATGTGGAAGTCACCAGAACGTCTAACGTGTTTGTCTTTTAAAGGGTACCCTAAACAAATACTCGATCGCCGAACCAATCGTACAAGTATTGTCTTGCCCTGGTCAGTGCAATGATAACAAGGGTCGATGCCAGTCACCGAGATGGAAATATGATGCCAGCGAATTGCTGTTTTAACAGTGCATAAGCTCAAGACCGTCAGTCAGAAAGTATGGGCTGAACGAAGAAGTGAGGGGGATTAGCACAGCTTAGTCACCGGAAGGTAGAATTAAACAGAGTCAAAAACTTGTACAAACAGCTAAATAAAGCTGCTAACAAAAGCTCACTGAAGCTAACTTGATTAATCGGCAGCATTAGTCAGTACCTTGGTTTGCCCTACCATGCACATAGCAGAACATTGAAAAACGCCATGCACGGCCAGTGCTTCACAGGCTCAGCTCTTTAATATCAGCAGCACACAAATAAGGCCACATCAACAAAGGGCAGCACATCTTTTAAAGCATCTGCCAAGTGCCTCTATATACTGCTGTTCACGCGAAATCCTCAATCATTAAGGAGGCATAGGCCATACAAAAAAGCCAGTGCACTCAAACAACAGAACGGCTGCACCACTAAAGGTTCGTTCCAATGGAAGTAGCAATACAGAATATTTGAACCAGAAAGAACACTCTCTGGAGTTAAGCACAAAGCGGTCGCAAGTGTTCTTTGACCAGCCTCAAATTACACTAGGTCGGCTGTTAAAACCGAACTAACTTCTACGGCTACACAGCACTGCAAACAGCCTCTTGGTAAATAGTGGTCACAGTACTGGCTAGCCCCAAGGTTGGATAGCCCCAGGGGCTGCATCTGCTTAGAACCGTACAATTATAGCATACCACGAGTTATTACTGGGATCTGCGGCTTGGACTGGGAGAGCAGATTCAGCCCTTGCTCCTCGTAATACTTCTTTGACAGCTCGCAGAGAGACTACAAGATGAAACATATGAGCACTACTTTACTTAGCAAACCCAAGCGAATTACAAACAGCGGATGACATCACGACTGAACAGCCAAAGTTAGGGGCAATAATTAATGGCTCATAAATCGAAAACACGTGCATACGAAGCCTCTGAAAACAAATCTGCAAGACCATTGGCAGTGCAACCACTTTCGAACAATAACTGGAAGCATATCACAGAGCAAAGTAGCCGAGTAAGGAAATGTCAACAAAAAAGCATCAGCGACCCACTCAGACCTGCTGCCGCCAATGTACCAACCTTAAAAGTCCTCGGCTCATACATTGCAATCTGTGAAAGGACTTTCCTGTTCAACTGCACATTCACCTGTGAACGTAAAACAGTCGATAGTCATACCCACAGAGGCTGCACCATGACCAAAACAGCTCAACAGAACGCGTTAGGGCCTGCAAGTTACTTTTCGAGCTTACACCAGTCTTGACCTGTCTTGACCTACCCTACCCTACCTCTTTCCTCCTCCAGTGTCTCTTGCAGCACCCGCTCCTCAGCATCTAGACATCTCAATTCCTTGCTCTAAACTGAAATCTTTTGGCTCACATCACCGAAAGTCTGCAACTCACTTCCGGCTACGGCCACTCCTCCAATGCCTTCTGTCATTCAAGTCTCAGGTCAAGAGTCATTGGTTCCCATCAGCCTTCTCTTCAAACTTGTCTTATTTTGTTCCCATGTGCTTCGCATGCTAACCTGGGCATAATTTTCTGTACACGTTACAAACCAGGGGTCTTATAAACCGGTGGCCATGAGTGTCCTGATTTATGAATATTATTACTACTATAGAACGTGTGGTGCATTAATTGCAGTTAAAGTGAAAATGAATTGCATTGACAAGAAGTAAAGGCATCTTTCAAACAAGGAGCTATACCATCAACAAAGTACAAAGATTTAAGTGCTACAGCTTGAAACAGGAGCCGTCACCACGTACTCTCAATGCTGTATTTCACAAACCGTGACTGATGAGACGTGGATCATCGACAACCTTGTGCACACAATGCTATGCACATAGAGACTGCCGATTAGAGCCAACAATGCTGTAATTGTGCAATACCTTGAAGGTTGGATAGCCGGTTTCCTAATACCAACGCAACGAAGCTGGACTGTCAGACAAACTGACAAATCTTTAGCTCTCCACAACATTTGCTGTTCACTTTTCGCACACACAAAACATAAAAAGCGGTCCACTTAACACTATCATGGTCCATCAGTACACGTATATTTCGGATGAAAAACCAATAAAGTTTTAGAAAGCTGCCAACAACATTTGCTACTCTAAGACCTAGTGTGGTACTAGGCCTGAGGCATATATCATGCATCGCAGCAAATACTGAGCAACATTCAACATAATTAGTAAATATTGGCATTTTAGCAAACAGATCTCCCTTCAGAAGCCAACAATTAGTAGGACATCAACAGACAACCATGAGGTATATGGCTCCTGAAAATAGATTTCAATTATAGTCGGCATCAAAGGTAGAAGAACTCAAAGACAACCTCCATGACTAAAATGAGAACATTACTGCAGTCTTCTGGCAAGCACATACCTTTCGCAAACAATCCCAGAAGTACTTAAATGGAACGCAGTGTTCTTCCGTAGCTGCAGTAAGTCGCGTGGTCCAGAGCTGAAGCAAAAGTTGATATTTTGAAGCAGCATTTGAAAATGCTAACTATATACATAGCAGTTCAACAAAGGCCCACCATGCAAGATAGTATAAGCCAATCAAACTAGTAGCAAGGAAACATTACGTCGGATATATAGGGTTAAAGGAGTCAAACCTCAACGGCCAACTTGGCATTTCCCAGTTTCAGCTAAAGCACGATCAGCCAGATTACCAAAGCCTGACACTACAATACAAACGGCTTGCCTTTCGAGTGTGCATGCCACTCCCTCTAGGTAAAAGGTACATCAATGACTGAGAGAAAAAAAGTAAGCGAGCAATAGCTCACATAACAAGCCAAGACTGACCACACCATCTGGGACCAGACAAGCATCAGCTAAGCTAGCACAGCAGAGCAGCCAGCACTCACCTTAACCATATCCTGTCTCTTCAGCTTCCTGCCATGCCTTGAAAATTGCAAAGCTCGATGTAGGGAACGCACTCCAATTTGACGACAATTCCTCTTTCGACCAAAAAAGTGCTATAAGAGACATAAAGGCAATTGCTGCACTGACCTAGCTTGCCATGGCAATACCTCAGGTCGGAACATAACTGGAGTCATGGCCAGCACTGTGAACAATCCCATTGCCTAAACACCGCCAATATAATCCAGTATTGGCTGCTCCATGCTTGACCAGCCCAGTGCATGCGATAATCCAATATGCACAAAAGAGATCGGGGCCAGCAAAATCATAAGGGCAGCATAAATGACATACCGACAGCATGGTCACCGGCAAAAAGAAAGGCAGTGAGACTTTCCTCGGGTGTGACCAACCGAGCTGCCTTCACTAGCCACTCCTACCTTCGAGCGATGCAAAAAACGGTCAACCACTGACAAAGGGCCATGGCTGGCTGTTGGGACCCTAGCAAGCCAGATGCGGAGCAGAAGGGGGCCAGCCTACATCGTTTGAACGGGTGCTAACATGGTCGCAGAACAGTTACTGTAACAACTAGCAAGACTCCTTAAAAGGCAACCGTCGTCACTTCTATAGGGCGGCTGAGCGTACTGGCAGATAACCAACACCTATAATAAGTTGTATTTATTTAGTTACGGAGTCTAGCCGTGTCCCTAACGTCACACATTCACATCATGAACTTTGGGATATTAATAGCATTACTATGACCGCACAACAATACTGAATGTCATGTCACGTGTCAAAAAGGGGATAATTTAATAATTTGCAAAACTAGCTACAACATGCACTCTCTTAGTTGAAATTGAACGTGCCTTGCTTCGCCTGCCTTAAGGTAAGTGATGAAAATGCATAAATAGAAACTAACAGTGATTCTTCACGAGGGTTAACTGTATTGTTAATTTAAACCTAAATATGGTCAGCACATTTGTACGTTCCCGCAACTCAATGCTGATCTGCTATCGGACACTGACGAATAAATTTCATATAAGTAGACTTAAGTTTCTTTTCAAGGAAAATCGTTCAAAATTATTTTGAAATGTTTCAATTTTTTCTCCTGTGCAGATGCTGCCCCATTAACTTGGAACTCTAAACTTAAGCTTAGCAGTCAGTGGGCCAGGCTCACCAGCTAGGTCCAGCTAATACGGGGTCGTTATGCAAACAGCAAGTCAGCTTCTGCTATGGGTAGCTTGCCCAGAGCAGGCTGTTCAGAATAGTCGCCAGCGGCTGTTTATATTTATGTTCAATACTCGGGTTGTAAGATTTCTTTTCTGCTTAATAATAATAATAATAATAATGCACTTGATAAAGTGCCCTCAGAGAACTTAATCTCTTTCTAGGCACTTTACATTTGCTGCAAAGGGAACGTTTCTTCCTAAAAACTAAAACCTAAACACGCAACCCTCAGCCCTAAAACCTACACCCTGTACACAAAACTTCAACCCGAGAAAATACCAAATCTAACCACTAAACTCTAATCTGTACAAAACTACATTCAAAATCCTATACCTTTAGCTAAAAAGTTAGCTCAATAACGTGTTTATTTAAAGTAAATATAAACAGATACTGGCGACCATTATGAACAGCCTGCTACAGGTACTGTGCCCGTAGCAGAAACGACCAGGCTTTATGCACAAACGATGCCGTATTAGCTGAAGCATTTCTAAGCAATTTTGGAGTTTTCCGTAATTGTACACATGTGCTAACTAATTTCCACATAAAACCTGTGGCTTCTAACAGTCATTGTGAACCGGCAAGTTTTCACAGCCATGAATTGGGAACCAAAAGGCAGCAAAGCTAGCAGAATGTAAGCATGGCTATTGTACACGAGAAAAACAAGCAACCGATGAGGCCATTCAGTGCCACACTGTCGAAACTCCACAGAAACGTTGTAAATGACAAACTCTTATAACAGGAACAGATCTGTGCCATGCTGACTTGGCCCAGTGGTAAAGGTGCTCGCCTGGAACCATGGTAAAGGTGAATGTATTTGATGATCGAGGACGTGGGAACAAGCCCCGTGGCACGTGCGAAGCGCCTAGTTAGAGATTAAGTTCTCTTAGGGCAATATACAAATGAATTACATTATTATTATTATTATTATTATATTACTGAAGAAGCCCGTGAGCTTAATGCTGTCAAAGGTCAGCAAACGCCTCACTTATAACAAGGTCAAAAACAGAAAGAGACTGAAGCCAAGAATCCAGAACTTCACGACACACGTTGTGGTATACATGTTCAGGGCGGGATATGGAGTCCTTGCCTGCCTGTAGCCCGGGCTCCACTAAGGCTGGGCTCACCTTAGGTCAGCAGACACTCAGGCCTAAATAGTAATCCAACACTGAAACTGCCCAGGACTTTTCAAGGCCATAAGCTAGGAAAAATAATAGCAGTGACGTATTAGTGTAAAACCCAAAGAGAACTAAATCTATTTCGAGGCAGATCACATAGGCTGCCGAGCATCACTTGCAACAGGCACTTACAACCAAAGACGGCCGCAGCCTAGCATAACATGAGCTACGTATCACAATTACAACCATCACTCAAGTGCAGTAATTTCCCATCGATATCCTAGTGCCCTCAAAAAAAATTAGCAAAATGGTAGAGCGGTTCATGATTGGGTACGCAGTTGTTATAAAAAAAATATCTCGCTTTATGCTAATAATTAGAGGCACAAGTAAAAAGGTAAAACTTATGAACAGCAATCCGAGCTAATGGTGTAGATAGGACCTCGATGCAACCTCTGTGGCAATAGCCCAGTGAAGTAGCAGGACCTATTGCAAATAGATTTTAGGCGTAATTTAAGAACAGTAGGCTGGCCAGTGATGCTGATCTAAGGTGTTTTCATTTAACAGCAGATGCTCAGAAAAAACGTCATGCCATGATATATTATTATTCTAAGGCAAAACAACAAGCTTCATGATCGGTGCACTGTTCGATGGGAAGCCAGGAGACGCTACACCCACGCAAATATAGAGCAACACAGCCTGGTGAGCCGATTGGAGCGTGGCCAATACTAGTTGCAGAAGGCGGCGACTGCGAAATGACTCATTACCGACGACAGAAACTCGGCTTAGAGGTAGCCATCTGATCAGAGAACACACCGGGGAATATGCTGGTACTTGTAGGTCTTTTGCGTATATCACGCATACGGCTGGCACAAGCATTTATCTTACATAATTGTGCCTATCGAAGACACAGAACGTGGATCTACGCTATTCTGGGAAGCCGGGCTTTATTGTTACTCACAACATTCACATATAGGTATTGCAAGCACAATCTATTGAGAATCAATAGAGAGGAATGAATATCTACACAAAAATCCCGCAGATAATTCACGAGCTTTACCAGACATCCATCCAGCTATGCGCACGAGAGCTGGCAAAAGCCAGTTCTCACAAACGGCCAACACGTGGAAGGTTCCGGCCCAACGCAAAGCCCAGAGTAACCAACAGGCAGAGCTTCTTGAATGAAATAAATATTTCACACACACACACAATATGATACAGACCCCTACTTGATCTACATGGTCGTGACTTGCAAATACTGCTCGCGGACAACAGGCTCCATTACCAGGAGCGATAGCTGCCGCCGGCGGCAATATCGAACCGCGCGCTTGTAGCCAAATGCTAACAGTGGTACTGACCCATGTCAGACGGAGCTGCTGCACCCTCTTCCATGTAATATCTGGACGAGGTGCGCGGATAAATAGTGAATGTGTGAGAAAAACCATGTCTACTAGCTCACATGTACTCAAATGCTAGCGGTATACAATCAAACTTGACTCGCTCATCCGGCCTGCCATATCCGGTAGCATATCCGGCCGTTTAGCTCGTAGGACGGCACCCTTGTAGGAGAGAAATGCGTTATAAAATACAATTTTATTTATAGAGGGCCTAGGATAACTTAATCTTTATCTATGCGACCCCTTATTCGCCAAAGGTGAGCTGGCCAAACCAGGGCTTCACCTGCCTAGCAATGACCGTTTGGTACAGAATCCATCAAGGACAGATTCCGACTGGAAAAATATTACTACGGTGCGATATATATATATATATATATATATATTTTTTTTTTCATTTGGATAGCGCCGCGAGAGAACGCAATCTCAACTCAGGTGCTTCACATATGCCTCGGGGATCGAGCACACGAGCTCAACCAGACCTCGGTCGGGGCGAGCACCTTGACCGCTTGACAAAACCAGATATCCTTTTTGTAGTCTGAATTATCGTCGCGAACGGCACAGAACACCAGCCGACGAGCAACACCACCAGTTTATTCTCCCTACACACGGAGCAGGGCGAAGCACAACTCTCCTCGCCCCTCTCGCCCACCGGAGTCCCCCCCCCCGACTCCCTTGGCAAAACAACCACTAATAGCCCGGCCCGGCTGCTTACCACATTGAGTGTCACAGCCCACTCGTACAGCGATCAGGGGCAGTGTCATCAATTAAATAAAACCACATGCCCGCCTGATCTGGATATCAATTACCGACGTAGCTAGAGCAGCAAGCAGCTGTTCTTCTCCACTACTTAGACAACGAGAAGGCTAAACATTAACCGCATAGTCCTCATAGCGCACCGGTGGTCTCAGCCCACATCTTGGCCGTAGCTGTCTGCCGCGCTTGTCTGCTCTGGCCATACTACCAGGGCCAGCATCGAAGTGTGCATCAAGGAGTTTGTTAGCGATCGGTACTGTTCTGATATCCGCTAGGTGGCGGCGGATTCCATCAATTTCAATGCCAACTCCTTCCGTCGGGGCAGTAACTGTCCCCTGAGGCCATTGAGTGGTGCAATGGGCTCCATGGGGTTTTACGAAAACCCGCTGACCCTGAATCAAGTCATTTCCGTCAGAGCTCTCTGTGCGAGGCTCGCGAGCCATCGGAGGTTTCCATTCGTACCAGAAAAGCTGACGGCAAGGCGATGAGCCGGCGTTCAATTCGGTGGTGGCAGAGAGATTGTACCAGTACACCATCATCATTATGTCCCACCCACTCCGGGCTGCCATTCCTTTTATTGTTCGGTGGTTTCGCTCTACTATACCGTTTCCAGAGGACCGGTAGGCACAGTGATACATTGCTTGTACCCCCCCAACGATCGCAAAGCTGGCGATCTGCGTTCGATCGGAAAGTGGCGGAATTTTCCATTAGGAGCTGCACGGCAGGCCCCTTTCTCTGAATATTTTGTCCAAGTGTCGGACCACCGAGGTCTCGCTCTCGTCGGGTATACGCCGCCAGATGGCAAACCTGCTGGGGCCGCTATCGACGAGTGTCAAATACTTGACCCCGTCGCTGTGCCTATCGGTCAAGTCAAGCAGCCAAGTTGCGAAGTCATCACCTACATGAAAATGCTCAAGCAACATTGCTGTCACCGCCGCCTCCGAAATAGCTTGTAGTCTGAATTATAATTGCAAACGGCACAGAACATTAGCCGACGAGCAACACCACCAGTTTATTCTCCTTACACACGGAGCAGGGCAAAGCACAACTCTCCTCGCCCCTCTCGCCCACCGGAGTCCCCCGACTCCCTTGGCAAAATAACCACTAATAGCCCAGCCCGGCTGCTTACCACATCGAGTGTCACAGCCCACTCGTACAGCAATCAGGGGCAGTGTCATCAATTAAATAAAACCCCACTTTTGGAAGCTTGTCATTTTGGGACTATAACCGGCTGCTATCCTTCAGTGACTGCATCCACGACGACAGAATCCTCTATTATAGTATCTAATTATGCGAACCGTACGCTTATTTCTTATGCTTACAACCTAGAACACACTCATGACTAAAGTCATGGCAACTCCTGAAGTGACGAAATTCATTTAAAAGAAGCCAAAAACAGCCTGTGCCTTACAGCATTGCTTCGCGGTAAGGTGAGGACCAACACGAAAACGTACCCTCGATCGAGATTTCAGATCAATTGCCCGATCGATTTACCGGAGTACGAATTAGTAGTTCCAGTGCCAGAACTAAATTGCAGGGAAAACTGGCGCAGTGGCATGCCCGGATTAAAGCAATAACGGGGCAGTGTGCGTGTGTTCCTACAAGACTATCGCGCTTTGAGAGTGTTCCGGAGGCTTTCGGTGCGATACACCTTTGGCATGCACATTCAAGGCTGCTCTACACATTGAATTCCTGGGTTTTTTATTCAATGACGCTGAAAAGAGATGCCGGCACAACAAAGCATTCGTTGCGCACGCTCATGATCAGTTTCTAGAGGGGCTATCATTATTATTTATGGTAGCAATCACATTTTACAGTTCCTGATGTGGTAGATTACTTTAGATAGGTCTGAAGAGGTCTGTTAAAAATTGTTATGAACAAACTTTTCAATTCATGCAGCTACCTGACGACACGCTTTCTGAGCGGAGCGTCACGCTCTCCATGCATGGGAAAAATAGCTTTTTAGGGGGTTTAAAGAGCCTTTCGGGGTGGCGTGCTTTTGGCGTGCTACTTCAGTCGGTTTCTCTGGAGCGAGGCAACTGGAACGTTTGTATCCTATATCAACCAGATTATGACTGCCAAGATTTTCTACGAGGCTACGGTAATTACGGTGACACAACGAACCAGTTATCTAGTAATTATAGGTTGGGCGGCACAAAAGCCGGAGCCATAATGTAGGCAGTTGGTTGTGTCCTAGAATTTGAGCCAGCCAGGCAGGAGTTGCGCCCCCCCCCCCGTCGAAGCTTTGCGCTGGCTGGTCGGCCGTTCAGCGGCGCTCTGGCATCGTACGAGAGAG
Organism: Cristatella mucedo; assembly: GCA_009760855.2. NCBI lineage: Eukaryota > Metazoa > Bryozoa > Phylactolaemata > Cristatellidae > Cristatella > Cristatella mucedo. The sequence goes on along the minus strand of WPIO01000039.1, from coordinate 1,982,446 downwards.
TTGTCGCAAGCCGATTGGCCGATGCTGGAGACGAGTTCTGAAGCTTTTGAATGGATTTTTCTTAACGCCATGGATCGGTACTCGCTACTACACCAAGGTATGTAGGCCTCACCGACGAGCAGTGATGCAAGGACATCGACGGCATTGGTTTCGAGTCGACTTGCGGACTTGCACCGTTACGAGCACTATGCTTTTGGCCTACGGACATTAATGCAGGAGCCACCGTAGCTCGCATACAGCATCAAAAAGGTTCACAAGCCTGCCGAGCAAGTAGCCGTCAGATGCAGCTTTTTAGACTATGCAAACGTATGCACAAGTCTCTTTTTAGACGACATCTAAATAGGCATTTGCGCGGCAGCTATAACGAGGAGCAGATTTTCCGACTTCTCCAAAACTGGTTTAGCATCAACTTGTAGATGGTCTAAAAATTTTCTTGTCGGTTCTGCTTTGGTAGAATTTCAAGATCAAAGTTTCCTTTAAGAATGGCTTTTTGCTCATTTGTGACAGCACAAATTCCGACTCGCTGATAGTGTCGGAGACACGGAAGCACCTGGAAAGGCGCCCGTCGCACGCTCGCAGGTCTGGAACGGCAGCTCTCGTCGTGATGCCTCCACCGGGCACCGACCATTCGTAGTCGGTGCCCGGTGGCTGCCGACCGGTATCCGGAGGTAAGAAGGGTGTAAGCGCAACGCCAATTTACTAATCAATACGGGCTCGTGATCTCAGAAAGAGATGAGACGCTTGCTCTTCACGACCAAGTTCAGGGGTTCGAATCGTTGCAGTGGGCAATCCTTTATTGCCCACTGCAAACGGTGGTGATAGTCGCTAAGGCTTTTCTGCCGGTCTAAAAAAGAGGCTGTTGAATCAGCTAACCTTCAAACTGTAACCTTCACGAACCAGTTACGTACTAGTGAGGTTACTTGCGATTTCGATAGAAGCTTTAAGGACGTTACAGCAAGCGATAGCGTGTTTTAGCATCCGGTGTCATCGGTACTAGTCCGACAAGCGCAGCGAACTCGCCACTTGCTGGTCTACCGTCCTGTACAATCAGGCGCTTAAAGCCGGTGCAGAACTCTGCAGCGGGGCTTGTCTGTCTTGAGCGTCGCAGTGGCCACATCACACCACTTCTCACCGACCTGCACTGGCTATCAGTCAATCAACGCATCGACTTCAAGGTTTTGTTACTCACTTTTTACGTTACTTCATTATTTGGCTCCAGCCTACCTATCAGATCTACTGCCCCACCAGCCTAAGCATCGTACCACCCGCTTTTCGGAATCTAACTGTTTACCTACACCTCGTACAAACCTCAAATCCTTTGGAGACCACGCCTGTAGTTCGTATGCTCCCAAAGCCTGGAACGCACTCCCAACTTGAGTCACAACATCTCCTTACTTGACCATATTTAAAAAGAAATTCAAAACGCACCGATTTATGACAGCATTTAGAGGGTCCCTGTGATTCGTTATTTATGCTTTTATGCGTGCTGACACTGTGCATGCTGCCACTAACCACACTTTTATGCTGACCCTGTGCATGCCACCCCTAACCATAATGTTCTTGTTGCTTATCGAGCATGCTACCTCTAACCATTCGATCGTGTTTCCTTTGCAGTTAATGTAAAGCGCCTAGAAAGAGATTAAGTTATTTAAGAGCGCTTTATCACGTGTCGTAATATCATTATGATTAAATTTCCTCTTTCCTTCCGCTTCCTTTTCCACTCGATGACCTGCTGTAAATCATTCAAGCATCAATAGCAAAAAATTGAAGAGTACTGTACTCGCTTGTCGGTCGTCTTCAAAAGAATAGGCTACAGATCTTTCGATCGCTCTGCTTCGGCAGTTGCTCACGCTGCTCCGAGAAGCAGCAACTGTAGTTGCAACGCGAGCAACTGCAGTTGCTGCCATTACTTCATCTGTCACTAGCGGTAGTTGTCCGTGCGATTGACGAGCTCAGGTGTTAATTTAGAATCTTTCCGTGACTCCATAAGATTCGGTCAGAGATGCGTGTCTTTGCCTGTAGCGCCACAATGGCTATGCGTGTGCTACGCGGGAGAGTTTTGTTTAGTGCACTCACAGCCTACGCGGCTTTCGGTACGCATTCGCAAGCCAACAGGCTTCGTCTCATACAACAAAGAGAAATTGGGAAGCATAGCAGAGTCAAGAGAGCAGTTAAGGTTGCGAGTAGCATGGAAGTAGCAGCTCAGGATGGTTGGAAAGGATGTGCCATAACCAGCAGCAGCAGAGCAATTATCGTTGCCTAAGAATTGTTGAAATGAGTTCGTCAGCCTAGGACCTGCAGAGCAAAAGCTTCTGTGGCCAACTGTCTTTAAGTGAAGGAATAGAACAGTTAGTAAATTTATTGTCCACACAGGACCTGATGGCGCGAGGGGGAAACTGGAAACTGGACTTCAAGCTGCCGCTTGAACACCGAATGAAATCTTTGTAAAATTTCATTATTTTCATGAAAATTTTTAAAAGATCCGTCGTGCACCAGCGCGACAGCAGAAAGCAAGAAGTATTTAAAAAACCTAGCGTATGCTCTCGCGAAAAATCTCGCCTACAATTTATTCAATTAGATGCTTACAAGCGTATAGCTGCACAAACGCTCAGATTCAATGGCTCACCTTTCGGCATACCATCCATCGCTCGAGCTGCCTTTCCTGTCATGCTCTTCATTGTTATCCGTTTGTACGAGACACGATCTCCAAGGTATTGAAAAACTAAATATAGTACTGACAAATTATGGCTAATCACTCATTCATAATTCAATGCACAATCTAGCGTTCAATTTGAACTAGGAGACTGCATGTCGTTGCCACATATACAAATCATTAAAGTATCCCCTTGAACAAGTTTTGAAATGACACGCACAGCTGTACCGTCATAGCAGTACCATAAGCACTACAAATCGCTCGACGATAGAGTGACGCCAGCGACTTAATCTTGCGGATCTGCAGACTCGTGGACTCACAATAAAAATCATGCAGGTCGATGGAAATGGTTATGCAACAACATATATATATATTAGGAATAATGGCATCAAGTACGCCTCACTGTTTTATGGCCAGGTTTAACACGCTCCGCCCTGTCCTAAAGATTGCCATTTTTATTTTTAGCCCATCGGCGGCCCGCCATTAATAGTGCTCATTGATAGCGCTCCTCTGATCCTGCGGGTTGCTTGCTATCCCTGCCTTCTCCCTCTCGTCCTGCTACAAAGCCGCCTGCTCCTGAATGTTAGCAGACAGGACTGCTACGCAGATAGATTGTGCAAAAAAAAAGTTTAAGTCTATATGTGCCGGCGTCGTCGGACGCCGTCTGAAAGCGTCCTGGTTGACCTGCATTGATCACTGCGTCAAATTTCGAAAGCCACCTGGCCATTCATCCATTCAGCGCTAGGCTTCCATCGATCACCATCGCGACAACCGAGGCTGCAGCACTTTACCTAGCGGATACATTCCTTTATAGTGAATGAGCGGCTCCAATTTGAGCGAGCTTTCCCTGACAGTCGCAGATTTTCACAGACCACCAGAGAGTAGAGCAGCAGCTTCCCTCGCAGAACTCGCCTCGGTGGCAGAACGCCGGGGCGAGTCGGACCGCAGCCCCTAGACAGAGAGGCAGCAGCAGCGGGAAATGCGATCCGTCGCGAGCAGGTTTAGTCGCCATGACTACACTGCCGCCGCCGCTGCCGCTGGTCGCCGTCGGTTGCGCTAGCGTCTAGTAATGCATGACAGCGTCGCGTGGCGGCGACCTCTGGGCCCGCCACCGTCACTCGCGTATAGGTAAGGGAATCGGTCGTTTGCCAGGGGGCGGCGGCGGCGCCGCCTTCTCGTCAGACTCTGCGACGGGATGACGAGGCCACCGGGCGGTGAATCGAACGTGAGGCTGTTTAGGGGACACTGCTAACAAGATGTAGTTCCGTCGGCGGTCGCTCTCGCCTTATTGCGACACGGCTGAGCCACTCTGCGGTCCGCAGGTGGATCAACAAGTAGGTGGCCCGGTGGGAGAGGAGGCGTCCGGCTCCACTTGACTGCTCCTAGCGGAGGCGCGACTCTGAAGCAGCCCCTGCAGCTGGCTCGTCACCGCCGCTCGGCTCGCCCTGGCGGCGCTAATCGCAGCGGCGTCGGCGCCGGAAGCGCCCCGGCGGCCAGGAATGGCCGCCGCGGCGCTTCCGCTCCCTGGCTCGGGCGCTGGGCCCGTCGCGTCCGTCGCGCCGCCGCCGCCGGCTGCCGCCGTCGCTGGGGCAGAGGCGCCCGAGTCCCCATTGACTTGGCGATCCGCGGACGACGCGTCGCCCGCGGATCGCCGGCTCTCTTCGCTGAACACGGAGCTCCGGCTGCCGCCACCACCGGCGCCGCCGGCCTCCGCCGCGCTGCGCCTGCTGTCGACGTGCCTCGCCAGCTCCTCGTTGGCGGACTTGCTGTTAGAAAAGACGACGCTGCCGCCTTGAGGTCTGGTCGCCTTCCTCAGGGTGAGCGACCCCATGGCCGACTTCAGTTCGTCTTGAAGGTCTCCGGGACCTCCGGACTGTCTCCTAGAAAAGACGCGAGGCGCATCCATCTCGCGTCCTCTGACGGCGACGGAGGCGGAGGCGGGGCTCGGCGTAGAACGCGGGGGTCGGCGGCGACGACGAGCGCGAATCTCGAGAAACCGGGAGCGCTCGCGCGCCAATAGACAGTGTGCAAAATGAGCGCGCCTGCTTTGGCAGCCTCGTATCGTGAGTGTCGTGTAGCGGCGGCATGAAGGGCTCGGCACCAAATAACCCCGCTTGCAAAGGACAACGAAGAATAGCCCATCGGAAAGACTCGGCTCCACGACCCGGGTCGAGACGACGCGCGACAGCGTCAACGCAGGCAGGGCTGACGTGCCAGCGCCCAGCGCCGCCGAGCGCGCTCCGACGGGACTTGCGGCGGGCGCGCGGCAGCGAAGCAAGCGCAGGGCCGCCGCGAAACAGCGCCGAGCTTGCCGCCTCGCCGGTCAGCAGCGCCGATAGCCCCGGTCGGCAAACGCTCCGCAAGCAGTCGAGATCGAGCGTTCTACGCGCGGCCGCGCTCTACAACTCCCAACTCCGTCGCGGCCGATCAACTCTTCGCAGCGTGGACGCGTATCGGCGGCGATGAGCCAGCCGCCGCTAAACGGCTGAGCGACGGCGGCGCGGTCGCGAGCACTTTCACTCGGCTTCGGCTAAGATCGAGTCACTCGCTCGCTACGCCTGCAGTCCTCACCGCCGACGGCGAGTGCCTCGAGGAAATCGGCCGGCGGCGTTCGCGGTGCGCGGCAGCCGCTGCGACAGGCACTGAGCGCGATGCTGCCTGCGCTGCGGCGTGGACCAACGACAGCGGCCGCTGCCACGCGCGGAGTCTTTTTCTATCGATCTCAGCTCAAGTCGACCGACCAAGAACGCGCGCTGGCGGCGGCGGCGGCCAGTCCCGCCCTCTCCCTCCCGTCCAGCACGCCCGCCAGCCCGCCCGTCCGTCTGAGCGCACGCTCCCACCCGCCGACGGGCGCCGATCTAAGCCACCTGCGCGCGCGCCCCCCGTCCGGTCGACTGCTCGGCACGCACCTGGTCAGAGCCATCGCTAGCGCCACCCGATCGCCGGCCGCCTAGCCGTCCTACGAGTACTCGGGGCTGAGGCGAGTGCCTCACCGGCTGCGTCGCGGACAGCGGAAGAGCCTTCGGATTATGCAAATAGCGAATGAAAGGCAGGCGCGAAAGGCAGTATTGTTCCGACCTATGCGAACTATTCCCCGGGGCGCTGCCGATGAATGTCATTACGCTCGCCTCGCCGTCGGCTGCTGCGGCGGCGGCGCAGCGGGCGTGGACGCTGGAGCGGATGCCTCCGAGGCGCTGACGCGAAGTGACCCGACGCGCCCTGGATGCCGCCGGAGGCGAATGCAGCGCGACGCTTCTCTCTCCGAAAGCCGCCGGAGCGAGAGAGATCGACGGGCCGTAGGCGCGCGCCGCTGCCGCAGTCCAGCGCTCCGCCGCGAAGTCCAGCGCTCCGCTCTCAAGTCCAGCGCGCGCGCTCCTCCCGGCGGCGGCGGCGGCTGCTCCACCAGCGAAACGGCTGCGGCGAGTAGAGCTGCAGGGAGCGAGGTCGTGCGATCAGAGGGAGCGCCTCGCACGCGCTCCCTACCGAGACGACAGCGCGCCGCGCTGTCGAGCCTGCGGACGGGCGCTCGAGGCTGCGCCGAGCGTGGCAATTCTCGACAGGCGGGCGCCTCGCCTCGCCCGTCAGTCAAAAAGAACAGCGTCGGTTCGCAGTCGGCGATGGAGCTAATGTAATGCATCTCCGTATGTAACTCCACAAAGCCGCAAAGACCAAGTGGCTGTTCCGTCGGAGAGTTTTCTGTAGCCTTCTCAAAGCGTAATGCTGCTTTTAGTACGCATTCGGTAGCGAACAGACTTCATGTCTCGCAACAAAAAGAAAGTGGAAAGCATAGCAGAGTCAGGTGGGCGGCTGAGTAGCACGGAAGTAGCAGCTCATGATGGCTGGACAGGATGTGCCATAGTCGGCAAAAGGAGAGTAGATGCCACTGCGTAAGAATCGCTGGAGGGAATTCCGCAGTCTAGGACCGGCAGAGCAAAAGCTTCGGTCGCCAACGGTCTTTAAGCGAAGGTATGAGCGGCTAATTTATTGTCCACGGGGAACCTGAGGGCACGAAGGGGTTGAAAAAATGTTGCAGCAGTTCGATTAGATATGAAGAAGTCAAGCTGTGACGGGCTTCGTGGGTCAGTGTGAGAAAGTCCACTGCAGCCGTCGATCAACCGGAGGCCATCGCAGCTCCTTGAGCAAAGGAGCAGCGCGGCTGAACCTCTAGGATTCGTCGATCAACCGCGCAGCCAGCCTTACTCATCACCGGCTGAACGCAAAGCGGGAGCGGCGGCGCCTAGGCTCTCATCAATAGCCCGCGCCGACGACACCGCCGCACTCAATCACTGTCCACCGCCGCCAGGGAATCGGGCGTGTCAGCAGCGAGGAACGGGTGAGGCATGTGCATGCATGCGCGCCTCCGGCCTCTCACCGAGCCTATGCTAATCAAAGTGTCCGGCGCCGACAATGGCCGCGACGCCGCGCGTGTGCGCCGTCTGCAGGCGACCGCGAAGGCGTGCGGCAATCGCGGAGACGCGCGCTTGCCGGGCCAGGCGCCCGCATCTTAGCCGACCGTCTCGGCTGGCACTAGCGCTCGGCCTCGGTCAGCCGCCGAAAGTCCAAGGTCGACTGCTCTCCGCCCTTTCCCGCGCTCGCGCCCAATCGCGCCAGCGTCTCAGGCGAGGATGCGATCGGCGCGCGAAGGCCAGGCTCTTGGAGCTGTGACGTTCGCGAGTCGCTGCCGCAGCCGCCGCCGCCACAGCCCCCGCCGACGCCGCCGCCTCAACTTACGCGGCCATAGCTCGGGACGTGGCGCAGCAGAGGTGTGCGACGCGGGATTACGGCAACTGCTGCGGCTACCGCTGCTGTCCGCCTGCCGCCGCCTTGGTCCCAGGTCAAACCAACGATTCGTGCCGGCGCCTCGACGGCTCGACGCTGTCGCCTGGGCAGCGAGTAAGACCCCGAGACGGCGAGTCGTCGGCAGCGTCCAGGGGCGACGAGAGAGAGAGAGAGAGATAGAGAGGCCAGGCGCAATCCAGACCGCATTCGGCGGCGGCGGCACTGTCTGACTCTCTCGCTGCTTATCGGCTGCGCCGGCTATCGTAAGGGCCAATGAGGAAGGGGCGATGCGCGCGCGCGATAGACAACGCAAACCCCGCGCGCGCGGAGCGATAAGGTCGACGGAAACGACCGGAGGTGCGTCGCTGGGCGCCGGCCGCGACGACTCGCCGACCCGGCCGCGACGACTTGTTAAGATGGTTGCCACATAGCTACGGCAGCCCGGCAGATCCGCGCTGGCGCGCTCAACTGCTGGCTAGCGAAGGGTTCGCAACGAGGCAGCAGAGGCGCCCGCGTTTCCCATCTCCTACGCGGATAGTGTGCTGATCACAGTGAGTCGTAATGGCACACTAGGTAAGGCGGTTGCTTTTCACGACCTTGGCCCCGAGGTCGTTGGTTCGAATCCTGTGGTGAGCGATTCTTTATCGCCATTGCAAGCGGCGGCGATAGCCGTCAAGGCTCTTCTGTCGCTATACAAAAAGAGGCTGTTAAATCAGCTAGTATTATTATTATATTATCACATTACGGGGCATCCGCGTGGCGTTGACGCTTGAGAAATATCATTATACTGTTTATGTGTTGTTGTATAGTATATATTTATATTAGATATTATAACGCGTTTGATATATTTGATTGGATATAGATATAGTATATAATTATATATTGTATCTATCGTAATCGTTTTTAATTTTCAATAATAACGCAAGACTTTATTGACGACCGAGCAGCCGCAACTCGTTAGGTCGTGATATAGGGTAAGGGGCACATAGAGCGCAAGTAAAGTAGTTTTCATTTCAGCTGCTGCACACGAACGAGAGCCATTGCAAGCCTGAGCTTCTGCTGGACGCCTGCAGGTCTCCGGACGGCTGTCCGCGAGACTACTCCGAGGTCGTAGGCTGCGGATGTAGACTGATTATCAGCCACTGCAAGCGGTGGTGATAGCCGTCAAGGCTCTTCTGTCGCTATACAAAAAGAGGCTGTTAAATCAGCTAGTATTTTTTTTATCGACTCGAACCCTGCGCCCCATACATCTATCGGAGGGTCGCTTGAATAATCGAAACATAAAGGTTATAGTCTCATTACGGAAGACAGGATCTAAATTGCATATAAAAAAATCTCGAAAATAAAGCAAGTCGTGGCCCCTGGGGGGGGGGCAATTGATGAGTACTACCCTCGGCAGGCGACGGTTGGGGCAACTCCGCAAAAGAGATTCGACGGACTGCTTCGATGAAGCCGCATATGGCTTAAGAATTCATTCCTTCGGAGTGCTGCCAATGGCCGCTGATGGCCACTGAGAGTGGCGGGCAGCGATGGAAGCCGCGAGGATGGCGCGCCTCTGGTGCCCGGAGCCGGAGCCGGAAATGTAAGCTGCTTGCTACGGGTAGAGGAAGCGTAGCTCATCGTTTCGTGTGCGAAGCAGGCGAAAGTTTGCAAAAAAGCGACATCCGAAACGGACCGAGTACATTCAAGAGATGCACTTTTGAAGGGAACTAGTGGGTTTACAGCATTTTTTTTGGTCAGTGTGTTCATAAATTGTCCTTCGAGAGGAGGGGAGCATTCGCAGGTGAAGCATCTGCCGTACCTTTTTAGCCTCACAACACAGGTCTCTAGGCCGTAGCCTCAGGGTTGCGAACTCACAATTCATGACCGAGGTCGTGGGTTTGAGTCCTGCAGCAGACAATCCTTTATTGCTTACTGCAAGCAGAATGATATTTACTGTTGATATTCTGCCGTTACAGAAAGGAGACTGCTGAATCAGTTAATATTCAATGGTAATGCATAAAATGCTCAGTCCAGGGCATTTTTGTCGTCTTACTTTTTTCAATAGTGTCTGCTTTGCATGGTGAGCCATGATGGCACACTAGGTAAGGTGGTTGCTTTTCACGACTTTGGCCCCGAGGTCGTGGGTTCGAATCCTGCGGCGGGCAATCCCTTATTGCCACTGCAAGCGGCGGTGATAGCCGTAAAGGCTCTTCTGTCGTTATACAAAATATGCTGTTAAATCAGCGAGTATTTATACATTTATTTGCTGTAAAATAGAACGTGTACTTTTAATAATGATAATAATAATGTACTTGATAAAGTGCCCTCAGTGAGCTTAATCTCTTTCTGGGCGCTTTACATTTGCTGCAAAGTGAAATGCAATTGAATGGTTAGTAAAATCATGCTTAAAAAACAAAAAAATGAATAATATGGTTAGGGGTGACATGCATAGGGTCAGCATGCAAATGTGGTTAGTGGCAGCATGCACATACTTCTATTTTTCAAAAAATTTGACTTCGCCAAACAGCTCCGCCATTTGCTGTGTCGATGCTTGGCAAGAAAGGCATGAATTGTAGCTATTATGCATTTTAGCATTAATATGCATTACACAAGTGGTCTAGACCATAAAATGCGTAGTACGGTTTTCGAGTTGAACCCACTATGTCCGAAATAGAGGCGGGAGTAGTAATTATTCACCCATTTTTGACAGATTGCTCATAGAATTGGGTGAGTAAGTCGCATCTCCCTCTCTCACGGTACCAGCAAATCATGTGCACCTCACTATTAGCGGCAGGTACGGATAAGGCCCGAGAGTGTCGCGCACACATATATATATATGGTGTCAATTATAGAGCAATCTGCGCGCATATGAAGATCTCTATCTAGGAAATTCATTTACTCTTAAAAGAAGGGATGTGATCTGTTAGCCACCAAGGTTTGCACTAGAAACTCGGAAAATTATGACATCGATGGCCAGCGTGGTTGCTAACGCACCACATAGCATTGGGAAAACTGCATCCGGAAGGAATTTTCTGGTCGCGCTTGTCAGCTTTGTTTACAGCATTTGTGCGAGCCGCAGTATGAATGATCTTTGTACGAGGGATGATATGCGGGCGATTATCAAGATTCGCATGATTAAAACGACTTGAATGACCACTAATACTACCTCTTGTACCATAGATTACGTTTGTGACGCTTTTATGTCTTACTTTTTTGCTCTAAATCAATCTCTAATAATGTGATAATGATAACGATACGATACGATACGATGCTAACTAATAATGATACGTGCTTGCTTATTCTTTTACCGTAAGGAAAAGTCAGCAGCAGCAAGTTACCTTTCCATTTTTAAATTGTACGCGTGATCTAGCTAAAAAATACCAATGACAGCAATTTAATAATTTTCAATGAGAGTATGTTTATCCGTTGTCGCAAAAAATCCAAAGCTATTTTCCTAGCACATTGACGAAAGTGTGCTTCCCTTTTCATAACCAAGATTTCCATGAAAAGCTCAAAAAGATGGAGAGTTAGCCCATCATTTAAAAATGTTCAATGATTTCGAATAAAATATTATAATTGCATTATGTACCAGGCCCTGGTTCAAAGAGAAAAGAGTGACGGTGCCAGATTATGTATGCAAGTACTGCAGCACAATTAGGATGCAACATAATATTTTTTCTCTCAGCCGTATTGTTATGTGGGTTTATGGCGACAGAGGAAGGCACTTCTCTGGGACGACGCGTTTAGCGGGACGCGCAAGTAGACGCGGCATATTTTCAGACGCAGAAAAAGGCGCAGCTTTGGCATTGCAATAAGGGAAGGTTGATTTGTCTTCTGAGATTGAAATCTACGCGATATCGAGTATCTTTCTCAACCGGTTAAAACGAGCTAAAGTCTGCAGCCACTAGCCATCGGACTGCGTTTTGACATCTCAGTTGGAATCAGGTGCAGACAAAGTATTAATCACGTGGCCTGATTGCTGAGGTGGCCATTGAAGAGTTGCTTCACCTTGAGCCTCGCAGATCGAGTAAGGAATCGGTCGTTATTATGAGCATTTACTGCAGCTCGCCTGACGAAAAAGACTCTCCTATTGATGCTGACGATAGCGGCCTACCACATAAAATTTCAAAGCAACGACATCGCCACGGTGGCCACTATAGCAGGTGAGGCTATGGAGGAAAACATACATGTTATATTAGTATATAGCATAGTAACAGATGTATTTACTCGAGTGCTCGTTCATGTAAGACGACCTGAAACGCCGGTCTTTGTAGTAATAAGCTGTGTCTAACGACGCCGGCTCTCAGCCTGAGATCATGGAAATCCAATTTTATTCTTTTGTTTCTGCATTGATCCACATTGAGTAGCAGCAGCAGCCAGTCGCAACGCTGTGACTCAAATCACCGACCAAACGGTTAAAGTTAAGAGTTAAAATAGTTCATTACGATGTACTAATGTTCAAGCTAGCGCGGGCATATTGTGCATTACCTTTGAGAAATTAGTTAGCCCTGTGAGGATTCGGTCGGTATTTTGTATCTCTTACCGGAAGCCTTTGCAAGTTTCTTGTGGCATGAACATATTATTTAGACCTCGTGTGCTTGAGGAACAACTGCTAAACCCAGCATTGTTTTTTTATATCAACGATTACATTATTTCCCTCCGCCGTCCGCCGTAGGAGGCCAAGATCTCTCTATGGCAAGAATCCGTTCGCCATGTTTGGACCAAAAGCGCAGCTGCATGAAGACACTACGCTGTAAGTTGTTGCCAATCGCTAAAGATACATGTAAATATAAAGGCTTGCTTAACTATTCGGCATTCCTTGGATATTTGTATTGACAGTGTGTCATTTTAGTCTAGTGCGAGACTCATTGAAGACTGCTTTGTATGCCGTTTGCATTTCTGACCCGCTTCAATATTCAAGTCGTTGCTACCGAGTTTTCTCTCGCTTAAGGAGGATGGGGATAATTCTCGTTTTACATGGTTGCTTTAATCACCGCCTAACTCACAGGACATCTTCAAAGAATGGTTACAGTACTATTTGGTTCCCGCATACTTGCAATCCCGCCGTACAGCAAGTTTGAAAGGCACGCCCAATCTAGATAGTTTGAATCTATTGCAACGACTGTCTCACCAAACTCGCTCCATATGCATTTACCTTGAATCTTAGCTCGGGGGTAAGGTTTCCGCTCTTCACGACCCAGGGCGTGCATTCGAGGCCTGCAGTGGGTGATACTTTATTGACCACTGCAAGCGTCAGTAATAACCGTCAAAGCCCTTCTGCCGCTATGTAAATCAGGCGGCTAAATCAGCTAATATTTCATTCTATTAAACTGTAATCGTGTAGCGCAGCTGTAACTTGGTTTAATCGTTAAAGTACTATACACGACCCTACGAGCCAGAGATTGACGTGGTTGTCCAACCCGCACACAATCCTTATCATCAAAAAGCTGGATGACTCAACAGTGACAAAATTCTTCAAGATGATTGCTCAACATTTGATCATGGTAAGACTTTCTCTTAAATAAGACTGAGTCAAGCCTTCTGAAAAAACAATTCTTTTGCTGTTTACATCGTTTTTTGCTGTATCAATCATTTGAAATAGGCTGAAACATGATCTCTTGAATAATAATATAATGGTTTGATCTAAAGCTATCAGGAAATATGCAGTAGATCAGCGGCGAAATTGCACTAATTCTCATTAAAAAATTCAAAAACTATCATATCTTATAGGTGAAGCATCAATTTAGAAAGTGCCTTAAGCAGCTGCCTCGAGGTACAGATAGATGCTTTAGTAAAATGTTTTTAATTGGCTGAAGAATATTGCCGGTGACTAGTCACCGAAAAGGCGATAATAGATTCGCAGCAATGTCGTCCGTCAACAAAGAGAGCACAGTGGGTTCTAAAGGCACGCTGCTGTCACTTTTAAGCATCTGCCAAAAAATCTTAAAACTGATTGAATATTGACAGTTGATTAACGGTAGATCTCTGTTCGGGAGGTTCGGCAGGGTATTCTACCGGGTTTGATCCACGCATACGCATTCATATGGCTAAAAAGTGCCAGCGGGTTCTGCCTCTCCTTGGGCTGACTGCATATGCAACTTTAATCTTCTCATGACAAGGTTACCTCAAGCAAGGTCGAGGTCTAGCCCTTCCTTGGCTTAATCCTGGCTACGTCTATGAGTGTACCGATGCCCACTAGTGCTTCCAGGAAATTGCTGGCTACTTTTTCCGATCCAAGCTTGCGGACCAGATGGTTTTTCTTGGCTTATAGTTGGTAGCATTCAGCCAGGGCTGAGCGGAGCTTTTTGTCAATGATGTGAACATTAAGCCATAATTACACGGTCTAACTGTCGAATGACCAAGTCGTCCTCCTTCTTTTTAACTTCGCGGGGATCCTTTTTATTACCTCGGTCAAATGTCTATGATAATCGTTTTTAGTTGGTGAGATGATTAGTCACGGGTGGAGCTATTTTATATCGCGTAAATGCAGCTTAAGCAAACACTTACTTCTGTAGCATGACATTGGGCTGTATAATAGCAATTGGTAAATGTAATGTAATGTATCATTATCTGCAACTCCAAAAAGCCACAAAGACTATGTGGGTGTTACGCAGAGAGTGTTGTATAGCGCACTCACATCCTAAGCGGCTTTCGGTACGCATTCGGTAGCCAACAGACTTCATCTCACACAACAAAGAGAAATGGAAAGCCTAGCAGAGTCAAGAGAGCAGTTGAGGTAGTGAGTAGCATGGAAGTAGCAGCTCAGGACCGCTGGAAAGAATGAGCCGTAGGCGGCAGCAGGAGAGTCGTTGCGTAAGAATCGTGGAGGCGAGTTCCACAGCCTAGGACCTGCAGAGCTAAAACTAATGTCGCCAACGGTCTTTAAGCGGAGGAATGAAATTGCTAATTTATTGTCTGTACCTGACCTGAGGGCCCCAAGAGGCTGAATCTGGTGCTGCAGTTCAGCTAGATATGGATGAGCCAAGCCGTGGCGGGCCTTGTGGGTCAACGTAAGAACATCGCTCTGTATCTGTTGATCAAGGCACCTATTCGAAACCTTTTGACATATGTGCCCTATCTGGAGCCTTCAGCTTAGTGAAATAGGTTCCAGTTACCACTTTAGCTTTGATTAGATTCTTCACGCCAGTGCTTGCCTGAATGGATTTGATCATCTCTCCGTTTAGTTCGCTGCTATGATATATAGGAGTGGTGCAATAGCTTACCCTTTTCGTAGATTCGTAGAGTCTGCGAAAATGTTTTAAAACCTAACGGTAGCAGAATTGCAAATTTATCAGTGTTACGCTTTGATATACTGATCACGGTGTGACATTTTGATATACTGAGTATTAGTTCCCGAGCTTTACAATAAATAGGGTGGGTGGAAATTGGTAGATATGCACATATTGCTGTTGTTTATTAATTCTTTAAAAAATTAATTAAAAAGTCACAGTCCACTCATAAAACGCATCTGTCCAAATGCGGCTATATTTTCCTTTTTTTATCATTTGGCGTATATAAGAAGTATCGCAATCGCTACAATTCTGAAAGTTCGTTTCTCTGATATTCATATTTTCCATATAATCTGACAAACAGAGTTTTTCTTGTAGGATTGCAAGGTGACTGTATTGGTCGAAGAATCTCTCATGGAAGACCAATCGCTTCAAAATGACGAGGAGTTCCTGGCGGTTCTTAAACCCTATTTACGAATTTTTAGCATTCAAACTTGTCTTGAGGGAGTAGACTTGATCATAACACTAGGAGGCGACGGTACGCTCATTCACGCTTCTTCACTGTTTCAGGTAACTGCAACCACGGCTGTACATTCGGAAAAGGTAAAAACCATAGGCCAGCTAGAAGCGCTCGTATAAGTGCAAACACTTGAGTACGAGAACTAAGACACATCTTTGAACGAAATAAAAGGACACCCTAACCAGAGGAAGCTTAAAATCAATAATCAAAAATGTTATATGTCAAATTGTCTTATAATAAAGTGCGATTTCCTCGTTGGAACCTTTAGTTCCTCTCCTGAAATTTGGCTCCAACAAGTTCGGCGTGCTATCAAACCAGCTCTCAATGCCTGAGGTAGTTGCAACAAGATTTTTTTATCTTTTGCATTGTAGTTCTGAAACCAAGTAAATGGCCATGAAAATGTTGTCGGGTCTTGGTCATTTGTTTGGCTCTCATCTTGACTTCGAGTAACAGAGTCGTGTAGAGTGACATAGTGCAAGAGGGAAGTAGTTTATTGGCTTCATTTTTTTCCTTGATTTGATCTTTGCTCGCCCCGACCAAGGTCTGACTGAGGTCGTGGGCTCGAGCCCCGAGGCATATGTGAAGCGCCTGAATAGAGATTAAGTTCTCTTGGGGTGCTATATAAATGAATTATATATTATATATACTTTGACTCTTGGTTTTCAAAAACGTGAAACTCGGGACTGTTGCTCTTGCTGTTGCCAATATCGAAACCACTCTTGAAGCACTATCGGTCAAGTAGTACACCTAGTACGATTGAAAATTATCCAGCGGCTATTGCAGGTCGTTTCGAAAACCACGTCTTATTAGACGCTGTAAAACCACCGCCAGAGATACGACCCCCTTTTTCTGTCTCACGATGCTGGTTTGGTGGTCTCGTCTTAGCACAGCCTATCCGAGGCAGTCGGCCGGTTTGATTAGGCTGCTAGCCTGGCCGAGTTGGTGAGCGAGTACTGCACTTTGTTGCGTCAAGACTGCGCTAGAAGCCTCGGTCTGCAGCTAATTACTTGCTACTACCTGCTGCTGCTGCGTGCTCTTCCTTTCTAATGGATGTAAAAGCCCCAATAACGCTCGCTAACGTTTTCTTCGATAGCTTTTTCTCAGTGGGTTTCTCGTTCGCATTTTAGCCACTTCTTAAAGGATTCTTACTCACTTGTAAAGCTTCATAAAACAATCTGGGTGTGCGTGAAATGTGCTTTCGAAGTCCCTATCGCCGTTGAGCGCTAATTTGACTTGAATCACGATGGCCTCTGCCGATCGGTTAAAGGAGCTCTCACGAATAACAATCAC
This sequence comes from Cristatella mucedo, assembly GCA_009760855.2. Classification (NCBI taxonomy): domain Eukaryota; kingdom Metazoa; phylum Bryozoa; class Phylactolaemata; family Cristatellidae; genus Cristatella; species Cristatella mucedo. The sequence continues at coordinate 1,965,993 of WPIO01000039.1, read as the reverse complement.
TGTTATGACTCACACCTGCTGACCAGATAGAGAGCTGCAGCTCTAACTAAGCCAGTAACCATGACACAGAATGCTGCTCAAGGTCAGCCTTCTAAGTCTTAGCCTTCGGAATAGGTGCTCGCACTTCAGGGTCCAGATCGTGGGTTCGAGTCCTGTAGCAGGCAATCTTTTGTTACCCTCCCCCACTGAAGTGGAGGGGATGGCCCTAAGACTCTTCTGCCACTATATAAATGCTGTTGATCAACCAACTTTTAAATTGCCTTTGCTGCCAGGCCATAAATCTCGCGATGCTGTGAAAGAATCTACAGATAGGCTTAATGAGTAAGGCTCACTAGGTATTGATTTGTTGTCGCTATTTGCCGTCGCTAGAAAAAACCAATGCGGCTGCCAAATTTAGGGGCCTGAAATTCTTAGGAACTTGAGTGACCAGACCTGACCTGAATCAGGCAATACTATGCTGACACTCGCTGCCAGTTCCAGTGCAGCCGAAACCTCAATACCAAGTAGAATGTAGCCCCTTAGAAGAAAATTAAATTTCATCTTATGATAGTAGCTGTGTTCTAACTTCATCAGGATTTACCCGAACCACCTTTTCACATTAACAGAGATCAAAATTGTACTCTAAAATATTTGCTCTACAGCTCTGCTGCTGATATATGTGCTGCACATTACGGTTCTGCTTTTAGCGTTACTTTATTCCTTTTGCTCTCTTTAAGCAAAGTGTGCCGCCACTGATGGCTTTTAACATGGGATCGTTGGGCTTTCTCACACCATTTACCGTGGATGATTTTAAAGACAGCATTAGAAGCGTATTTAACGGTATGTAGAACCTTTTGCTGCTTTTCATCGCTACTGTTGTGCGGCCACATTTGCATAAGATTATGTAACTGAACTTCGATACGTTGCAAGAGATCAGGGATATAAATCTGTTCCGATTAGACGCTGGTTAGAAAAAAATGCAGAAACTGTATTGGATTTATTTGATACTCGCAAGTCTACGAGATGTTTAAGTGTGGAAACTATAAAAATGCCAAAGGTTTCCTTTTCCAGGTTCCATCTGGGGAATGAATATAATTTATTTCGTGCTGGTTGAAAATGAGAGCAGTTTTTCATGATCTTAAAAGAACTTACTAGACCGTACCAAAAAAGCTATAAGGTATCTGCATGTAGTCCTCAAAGCCACCCACATTCATCTACATCATCGATCTAGCTACAGATGCAATCGAAATTTTACCGGCATCTTCCTAGACGTCGTTTGACTTCAGATCATCTTTTAAACAGCCATTGAGTGTGCTATTACCCTCAGATTCTCTCTCGACAATGAACTGTCCTCCGTTCGCTTGAAGATTTTTGACAGCAAGCTTCAATTGCTTATCGGGCCTTTTTAAGCACTTTTCCACGTTTCTTGGCATAGTTACTATTCTTTACAATTCCTTTCACGCTGCCACTCTGACGCTCTTTTCTAGCCGTTCTTTTCTTAAGACTATTAGCTCTTTTCATCCTACTTTGGATATCAATTTCAGGACCTTACGAAACGAGTGAGTTATTAGTTTTGATCTTCCTCGACGATGCAAATGTAAATACTGAGATGCTCTAAAATCTCTTAGCATTTATATGACGTATAACGTATAGTATCTGCCTCTCAAGCTTTAGTTTCTCACGTGGTTATGAGTTTGGGCTGGAAAAGAAAACAATCAGAGCCATCAGTTTGCCGTTATCCTTCTCGTACATAATAAAAATCCACGAGGCAAAATCTACCTGGTTGAGAAAACTTGAGGGATGTATTTTTTCGCACTCAGCCTGTCCTACATTAATAACCTTTTACCTACAGAAGTGTTGATAAAGCATGCCGAAGTCTCCTTGTCTTGTCGCCACATACAGTAAATAAATGCAAGTGTATATACGTGTAAGTCAAGTCTTTCCTGCATGAAATGTTCACCCAGATTGTGTAACCTATATTGAGTGTTAAGCTGCCAGTTACTTTATCAGTAGTTTTACTTATTTTATTGAACAGGCAACTCAAATCTCTTGCTAAGGAGCCGATTGAAATGCGTTGTTTGCCGTAAACAGGACAGCGGCACTTTATCGCGAGTCCAAGATCTTGAGACAGAGACTTTGTTTCCATGTCTAGACAGCCTTTACGTGACACACAATGTAAGTTTATTTTATGCACGTCTGACGTTATGAACAGAATTTTTTTCTTGTCATCATTTAGTAAGTGCAACATTGCAAGGACGCATACCAAATAGATACCAAAAAATTACATGGAACCTCGCTACGAGAATATCCGTTAGCTTAGCATCTGACAATTTTCGAAAAACTATTTGTTTTTACAATGCTAAATGCGTCTTTCAGCATGGGACGGTGACTGGAGAATTGTTTTTATTTGTGCTTAGGTTCTCAACGATGTCGTCTTCGACCGCGGTCCCTCGCCGTATCTCAGTAACATCAATCTCTACGTCGAAGGAAGGCGTGTCACGAGCGTACAAGGAGACGGACTGATCATATCCACACCAACTGGCAGCACAGCATATGCGGCAGCCGCTGGATCATCGATGATGCACCCTAGCGTGCCAGCGGTATTGATTACACCCATATGTCCACACTCGCTTTCATTTAGACCAATCATTCTTCCTGCAGGCGTCGAGATCACGGTAAGCCTCGCCAGGCGTCGCCTAGTTGCATGTCTCGAGGCAGCCAGAGCTCATCTTTTTTTTGAGCCATGTAATCAAGTGCACGTTCTGCCCAACAATTTTGAGCACTTAGGATAGTTAATCGTATTCGATCCTATGAAGAGACCTTAGAGTTACAGGACCTCGAAATCAAAGCGCTGAGAAAGCTTGATGGGGAAGCAATGCAAGTCACGTGCAAGCCCATGTATGTGACACTGGCAATGTCCCCGACGGACAAACCTAGCACATTGTGTACTTTGTGATTCTATTGTGCACTTCTTGTGATGTATATTAAAGGTAGACAGGAAAACCAGCAAGGAGAGTTAAAAGAAATGCATATGCTAGGTCAAAACGATCGATTAATTTGGCTACAGTGCTCTTATATGAGAAAAACTAAATAAGGATATGTTACGTAGTAAGCAGACCTGATAAGGTTATCTAGCATAGTATCGCCTTTGGAACAGGATGCCTAGATTACATACAGCTAGCGAGGTGGAGACATTCACACCTTCCTAATACTGACTGCTTTAAAATTTCGAAACTAGACATAAGTGAGTTCGTTGCAGTAGTCACACTTACACGTCGCTCGGGCCAAATCTAGCGCTCGGCGCTGAACCGATTCAGGTACTTCAGGTGGCTTTTCTACATGTGTATCGTACTAGCTATACCTCGTACGAAGCTCAAATGCTTTGGAGACCGTGCCTTTATCTCGTATGCTCCCGAAACCTGGAACTCACTTCCGACTGGCGTCGCGACAACCCGACTTAAAATTAAAAAAAGAAGCTAAAAACGCATATAAATACCATAGCATTTAGTGGGTCCGTGTGATTTGTCCTTAATGTGCTTATGCGTGCTGATACTGTGCATGCTGTCACTAACCATATTTTGCATGCTGACCATGTGCATGTCACCTCTAACCATGTTATGCTTGTTGTTGATTTCGCATGGTACTGCTAACCATTCAACCACGCTTCCTTTGCAGCATATGTAAAGTTCCTAGAAAGAGATAAAGTTCTCTGAGGGTGCTATACAAAATGTATTATTATTATAGCACCAGTTATGCAAACTTTGTTTCCGCAGCCCGTGCCAACATTCCTTTCTCTTTACTTTCCTCCTGCCTCGCTATAGCGCCACTTTCTCTCTCCTTTTTTTCTTTCACATTTTCTGAGATACGTGTTCCCGTGGACCGAATTAACACAGCAAGCGAATGGGCCTTTGCGTACGCTGGTTCTTGAGATTTTTACAGTGGTGTTATTAACCCTATGCTGTCTCGAACATTGTAGGTCACTCTTTCAACAGATGCCAGAAATACAGCTTGGGCGTCATTCGATGGAAGAAGCAGGGAAGAGATACGCTTCGGTGACAGGTAACGCAGCTTTTCTGCATACCAATCCAGCATGCAAATATCGGTCGCAATGTAGAGCCCAAGGTCATATTGGCCTTGTATTCCACGACTTGTCCTATATTGTACGGTTGCTCTCCATCATTGTATCCAGTGTTCGCATCACGACGAGCATCTACCCACTGCCAGCGCTCTGTGCAGACGATCAACTCTACGACTGGTTTGGGAGCTTGGGACAGTGTCTTAATTGGAATGAACGACGGTCTCAAAAATGCCTCTCCACTACACCTCTCAAATGCACGGAGCTGAGTGGCTCAGGGACTAACTAAGCCGACCTACTATGCCTGCATATACTAGAGTTGAAGACAAAGTGATGACTAATGCCTGTCAAAGATTTGGAACCTAATTCTCTCACCACATGTCGGCTACCGCATTATCAGCTTCGTTTTACTCTCTGGATCTCAAGCAAACTACTTACCTTCGAACAACCACAAAACGCCGAAATATGCCTCGGCAAGCCATGGTCTACAAAACTCTTTATGACTTCGTTGCAGGGTAAAGCAGCCGACATGTACAGATCACGTACTGCTAAATGCCTCCCTTCGCAAAGTGCTCGAGCATTCGCATGAAAAGTCCCATCTACTTAACTAACAGATGTACTTTAAAAATCTGTCTGAGACAGGAGATATACCTCTGACTAAAGCCTGGCCAAAAGGCAAATCAGCCACCAATTGCATGCAGTTAGCATACAACCTCATATCCAAAATCACTCGTCACACTTATTACACAGTGAATACCAAGCAATTAATGTTGGCAGTTTAATAACACGAGAATTCCATAACTGTAGTTTGCTGCCTGTGGGATGCAATGGCAACCAGTCGACAAGATTCCGTCCAAGTTCACGTTGTAAAATTTTAGCTCGGCTTGAGTCCGGTGCATGCCACTCACAGGCCGATGAAAAAAAACTGTGGTTTGGTCAATGTCCTATATGAGCTTCTTTGGTGTAAGGTGCAACGATTTGCCATTTGAAGTGCTGAACGGTCCAGTATTTGTATGCCAATCGTTGAAGAACGCTCGCAGCAGCATTCCCATACAGTTAAGCCGAAGCTCAGCATGCGACAGCAAGACCAGCGAAGATCGCTGTCCACATAATGTCTAAGCGAGTAAGTAGCCAGTCAATTGAAATAAGGAGGCTTCTTTACACTAATGCCGTACTCAGCCAACGCAGGAACGAGGTCTTCCATGGTAAGTGTAAGTTTCTTATCCTGTAATGCAGCAATTAGAAAGCAAGGTAAATTAGGCAAAAATCTCGCCATGATCTACGTGCAAATAAATGGTGCTCTGTAGCAACCCTATGTAGTCACATTGCCTGCCTGAGAGCTTCGCGGCTGGCTGCATTTCCCATTCCACTGCCTACCTTTCCCGGCTTCTTGCCCTGTTGCTGCTGTCCGGACTGTCTCATCTTGCAGTGGTTTAGAGCATCAACAGCAATGTCAGATATAAACTTCTGCGCAGCAAGTGATACCAGACGAACACTGAACAATAAAATGTGATCATGTAACAGTAACAAAACGCATGGGTAGCTGATTTAACAGCCTCATTTGCTTAGCAGCAGAAGAGCCTAGGGCATTTTCACCCACTTGCAGCAGACATGACTCAAACCCACGACCTGGGCTATCAAATGCTAGTGCCGTATTGCAGCACTGAGACTCGGCACTAGCGAACAACCATTACTTGCAAATGCAGTCCTTTCAGGGGCAAAAGAACCTCCAGTATAGACTTACATTCGTGGATCGGTCGCCTCAAGCCCGGATTTGTTCAGATAGTATGCTGTTACAGCATCTGGCAGCTGCAAGAACGAACCACACGGTCACACATAAGCAGAAAGAGTAGCTTGATCATACAGATGTAGTTAACCATGCTGGATCTGCCACTGAACTTACAATTAGCCAAGATGTCACAGCTAGCCTGTTTGTTGGAATCAATCAAGGACATCTTCACATTCACTTATGCATACTATTCAAATGGCTGATCGGCTGATTTGCTCTTTCTGTCACATAACATGTTGCCAAGAACCCCATCGATGCAACAAAAGAAATTCTTTTGAGCTACAAATCCCCATCGATGTCAGACATACAGAGTCCTTGCCATTGACCACCTCTGAACAGCAGATGATGACTGACTAATGGAAAAACAGCTCTCTTCCTTTTATACTAACGATTCACTAGCCAGGCAATAGCTGTCTTGCTTTTAAATTAGCTGCTAAGTCTGAATCAAGGAATCGTGCAAACTAATGTGCATGCCACCCCCGAAAAATAATAACTAATAATTGTTAGCTGATGTAGAAACCTCGTTTATATAGCGGCTATCACCACCGCTTGCAGTGGGCAATAAAGAACCGCCCACTTCAGGACTCGAACCCACAACCCAGGTCGTCAAGAACGAGCACCTTAACCCTTGGTCAAAAACCCACGGAAAAAACAAGTGCATACATACAGCATGAACTATGTTATGGCCAGCGCTACAATGGAGCATACCTAGATACACCTACAAACAGGCCAAGCTAGTTAGTGGTCTGGCACTAATCCAGAGTCAACATACATCTGCTAGCCTAATAGTCACCACAGGAGCCCTCGGGTCTTCTCACAACAGTTAACTAGTTTTTTATTTATTTTTTTCTACAGAACAATGTCGTAGTTCACCCTCTAGCATGGACTATCTGCGAACAAATAAGTTCACACATCTGATATATATTTGCCATCTTACTGTAGTTAAGATCCAGTAGCTAGATCCTGCTTCCTAGGCACCTGAACATACCACAACTTGGTAAAGCGAGTGCTGTGGATGGGTAGCACAAAATGCAACTTTCAGCCAACAAAGAGACCAACTACTATTCAGGCCGACAGGATTTGTATAACTGTACAACATAGACACTCGCCACTATACTTCAAGTGTGTCAGCAATGCAGACTGAACAAGCCTACTAGCATAGCGGTATGGGGTGCACGTGTGTGTGTGTGCGTGCGAGTGCGCGAGTGTGTGTGTGTGTGTGTGTGTGTGTGTGTGTGTGCCTAGATGCACATACAGATGATATTATGATATTACTGATATTACAGATGATATTATGATATTACATACAGATGATATTGTGATATTACATGATATTACTCACCATTCAATTGCATTTCCCTTTGCAGCAAATGTTAAGCACCTAGAGAGAGATTGAGTTCTCTGAGGGCGCTTTATCAAGTGCATTATTATTATTATCATTACAGTGTTTACTCTATTAATCCACCTACTCTGTAAATCAACAAAAATATCAAATATAGAAGATTTTTACAAAAATCGATACCAAAAGTACTACTCTTGTGTAGGATTAATATGGAGAAACAATACATTTTGCGAATTTTACATGTTGCCACCAGGTTAGCCTACTACTAGGTGTGAAAATCATGCAAAATTATTTGTTTGGTAGTTTTAGGTGGACGTAGCAACAGTTCCGCTTTTCGAAGGATAGCTTTTGATATCGCCATCAGGACACGGTGAAGTGTGAGGTTTTGATTGTGCCAAAAGTCATGCTCTCTTCAAAAAAAATACACTAGGTATGTTCTTAAGCACATGCCTCGGCCAGACCTGGTTAGAGACAATATAAGAAGTCAACAGTGCACTTTGAGCTAGAAGCCAATTAACTTAGTTACCTGATATAAAAAAGGATGCAAAACCCAATAAAACTGCTATAGAAGTCATTGCAAATACTTGGAATGCCAAATGATCTGCATGTATTAAAAATTTTCCATTAAGATTACGAGAATACAGTTCGATTCAGTACGTGCATTTGGCAAACAGAGACAGTTAAGTCAGAAGTTATTGTTCAAAAGAATTCTTCAATTCCTTGTTCATCATTTAAACGGCTGTATAGCAGTTTTCCTTAGTACCAAACCATCGATTTCTCGCATAGTTTCTTAACTGACGTCAGCCCATTAGTTGTCTATGCTCAAAATAGCATGCTTCAAACCCTTGATGTTGGCTAAGAAAATGCCCTACTTAGTTGTTGAGATACGTTGTTAGAGAGGGGATACTGAGTGCAGCCAGTAAATCTTACTTCCCGGTACTCAGTCGGTGCTATAAAATAGTATCCGTCGAAAATGCAACTAAGTGAGGAGTCAGAAATTGCTCCAGATACTGCAAACAGATGGTCACTTGGCCTGTTTAAGGACCGAGCTGGTTTGGTCCAGCAGTTAAGGTGCTCGCCCCGACCAAGGTCTGGCTGAGGTCGTGGGCTCGAGCCCTGAGGCATATGTGAAGCGCCTGAATAGAGCTTAAGTTCTCTTGGGGTGCTATACAAATAAATTACATTTATTTTATTTATTTTAGTAAGTAAACCAAGGTGGTAACTACACAGTGTGTTACAAGTCTGAAACTCGTGCGAATCCTGTGTTCTCCTGAAATTCTTTGGCCAGCAATCCATAAAACACTTAAATATTTGAGGTCATATCTTGATCCAAAGGGAGCTTGGATTTTATAGGCCAGAATCATATATGCTTGCTATAGCAAATAATATCACAGCTATATAATCATAATATCATATAATATCATGACTAATAAATTAGGACATCTATCAGTCAGACTAAGATCCTTATGATCCAAACTGAAGGCAGCTGCATACAGGACTAAATAAAGTACATAATATTCCATGTCCCTAGTATTCATGCACAGCCCATAATATTTTAATTCACTGCCAAGAAAATAAATGACAGCTCACAATCACAGCTTCTTCCTATTTTTAGTGTGTCATATTGTTACACAATGAGGAGAGACTCTGGATTAACTTACTGTAGCCAAGTTCTAGCTGCTGAAGGACCGATACTAGTAGAATTAGAAACTCGAAACACGATAACGATACTTAATTGCTATAGCAAATAAGTGCAGGTACCTAGGCGATAACCTAATAGTCACAATGTACTTCAACCGTACCGGACATCTCTTTCTGTGATATAAGTAAAGGTTAAGTATGTTTATGAGTTATGAATCCTGACAAATAACTTAATAATTCGATCGTACTTATTATGTTTACTGATGGGACTAGACCAGCCATGTCCTGCACTGCTACTGCAGCAGACTGAACACCATGCCTTCGTGTATTTATATCGCCTTACATAAGTCAGCAGAATGTGTGCACAAAAAACCAATCCACCTTCTCTTCTTAACCAGGTTTTGTTTGCGCCCCGGTACGCTAAGCACAATGCCCAAGGTACAACCAAGTGCAGCAACAATCTAAAGCTGTTTGCTGGGCTTCCAACTTATGCCTTCGTTAACTTTACGTGAATAGTTGCAACAACTACATATTAGCTAGTCTAACAGCCTCATTCGTATAGCATCAGAATAGGGCTTAACAGAGGTGCTTCATGAACAGGCACAGCTAACCAACCGGGAATGAATCGAATCTCAGTGTATTATCTCATACCTACCGGCTTTCAGCACCCAAAGCCAAAGCAAAAATGGAAACTCTATAGGAACATTACATTACATAGGAGCATTACGTAAAAGGCCTTCATTTCTTGAATCCAGTTGCCTACAGTGAATCTACAGATAAAGTATGGTGAGATAAAAGTGAGCTGCAGCTGTGCAGTTGGTGTTAGCAAGCATTAAAGAAATAAAAGGCACTAGGACTGAAAGTTTGCTTAATACGAATGATCTCCCCGTTAATGGCATATCAGTAACCCCAAGGTAAATAAGTCACGAGTGTGTGACTGCCTTTGTCTTGCTTGCGACACCACAGCTTATGCCTTCGAACACTAAATCCGCATTGCCGTAAATTGTACGTGCACAGTTTGGCTTTTATTTGGTTCGGCTTTCATGTCTCATGTCATTCACTATGTGTGTGTGTGTGTGTGTGTGTGTGTATGTATATATATATATATATATATATATACATATATATATATATATATATATATTTATATATATATATATTTATATATTTATATATATCCGAAGGAATGCCAGCAAAAAATGTATCAGGCGGTTGAGGAGAATGCCAGAAAAAAATGTATCAGGCGGTCGAGGAGAATATGTGTTACACCTGGCATGAAGCCCATTTTGCAAATTTTCATGCACATGGAGAGACTATGCACACGAAAAGTGTGTACTATACTCATACGGCATAAATAATGAATAAACTGTGTGGTAGTAATACTGTAAGTGTCGATTATTACGGCCCTGTGTTTCACTTTCAAATCTGAGGTTTACAATGCATGCAGCAGCTAGACTGTTGTGTTGCAGTGTCCACTGCAAAAGATAAGGTGGTTACAGCCTGATGGCACATGGATTCCTAAACAGAGCAACTATGCTTATCGTACTTGAGTTCATAACGTGTGGCACAAACATTACAAGGAAATAAATTGTATTATTCCCTCTTCACAGTACTTCTGCTCAGCACAATTGGGTTACCAGGCACTGCTACGATACTCATCCAATTGCTATTTCTACTCGCCTACGTGGCTCATACCATTCAACCATTGTTGTTTATAATTCATAACGCGTATGACCTGTGCTGCCTGTAAGGTCGAGCCCAAGCTGCCTTCTCCCTCAGACGCGACTGCGTAATAATACGACATCTTTACAGTGCCCGGGGAACTAAATCTCTTTCTAGGAACTTCGTTTTGGCAGGGAAATCGGCACTGTCGTCACTTTTATTTTAAAAAATCTAGACAGCTAGCAACACAATGTACATAATTAAAGCAATTTTAACCTTCAGAATAATGCAAATCACGAACCTATTCGGTTCCAAGAAAAAATACGAGGCACCGCAAGGGGCGCTAAAGCAACAGTACACAGGACGTCAAACAGCGGGAAAGTTAACCTACAGTCGGAACATAGTCCTCCAGTTGCATCGTAAATTCACTCAGGTTCACCGACGTCTCTTGCTTTGCTGCGACCATTTTCGCGTCGCCTATCACGCCAGTCCCTGAAAAAAAGCACACATATCGGCGCACCTACCGGCAAGAATCAGCTGGCGCTAATCGCCGGCTATGGCGACTGCTTCGGCAAGACGATGACTACATCAATATAAAAGCTTCAGGACATATTCCTGACACTTCAGAAAGCGCTGTGCAAAATAGTTGCGCGTTCTGACCAAAAATACAGGCGGCTAACACTAACCGGTCAAAGACTCCATCGCGGCCAGCCGCGGTCGACAGCTCGGAACCGGATACAGCTATGTCAAGGACGTTATGCCCTACCACCTTTTATAAGTACAGCCGCTGTTACGAATATTGCTGGAAGTTCTTGCATAGATATCACCGGTTTTGCCTCTTGGTTAAAGCGCTCGCTCCGACTAAGGTTAAGGAGAATGTATTCTATTATTAAGGCGGTGGGCTTGATCCACGCGGCAAATGGGACGCGCCTGAATAGAGATTAGGTTTTCTTAGCGCGCTATGCAAATGAATTGTATTGTATTATACTAAAATTGCCCCGAGATCCTAATTCTAAAATACCTTCACAGCTGTCGCTGACTTTAAGGTCCCTTCATTCTCTGGCTCCAGCCTACTTATCAGCACTACTCCGTGTTGTATAACAGTGGCTCCGGCGGTGGCTATTCTAGTAAGAGTCTCGTGGAGACACAGCGGGCGCACTTTGCGCGGTAAACGAGACTCTCCTTTATTACTCTCAACAGGCACATATATGGGAGCCCAATCAGTCGCAGCAGATGACACGAAATGTAATCTGCATTAGTGGCATGACGCTGCGCCGCTTCAACGACTCAACTATTGGCCACAGGTGAGGCATGTACGTCAGTGTCAAGGCGCTTTGCTAAAAAAATTACAACAGCAGAAGCCGCAGGTGCACACAACATCCCTTCCCCGTAGAAAATAGATTTCTTAGTCCACCAGCCTAGCTGTGAAGTGTGAAGTGTGAAGCTGCCCCCTCGCTCTCCTCTTCTGCTTGCTCAGGCTGTGCCCTGTCCAGCGGTTTGTCGTTCAAGCTCTGTCGGGATATTAATTTAAACACTAACGAGCTCCGACCGGCTTAAATGGGTTGCAGGCTACATGACAGCCACTCACAGGAGGCGCACATCCACTCTGCCCTCGCAAGCAGCCGGTCCTAGATGCTGCCCACCTTTAGGCAAAGCTGGGACACCGCTCCCACTGTCAGGCGGTTCCCGTGGGTCACCTCCATGCGAGCCTAGATGGCCGGCCTCATGCGCTCGTCGCCAGCCAATCCCACCCTGCTAAAAACACTCCGGCTCATTGCGGCCTCGTCATTCTCAGAGTTCCACTCTGCCGAGTCGATCTCGCGATTGTGCTCCTCTGCGCTCCGCGCCGAGACGCTCTCGCAGGTCGCTCTTCGCCGCCGCACCGCTGGAGCTGCTTCGCTTCGCCGCAGCGACGCTCTGGCAGCTTTGCTCGCGGGCAGCCTGCAGCCTTGTCGCAGGCTGCTATCACCTCGCCACCGACCGCTATCTTGCGGTGCTCCTCTTCGCTCTCCGCCGAGACGCTCGTGCGGGTGCTCTGCACCGCCGATACGCTCTCGGGGCTGCTCTCCGCGGCCGTTGATATACTCTTCGTCACTACGACGCTCTAGCTGCTGCGCTTCGCCGCTGAGACGTCGCTCTCGAGGGTTTCCTGCGCCTCGTCGCAGGCAACTATCGCCTCGCCGCTGACCGCTATCTTGCGGTACTCCCCTGTACTCTGCGCCAAAACGCTTGTGCGGGTGCTCTCCAACACCAAGAAGCTCTCGCCGTTGTGCTCCGCAGCGAAAACATCGCTCTCTCGGGCGCTCTTTGCCGCCGAGATGCTCTCCGCCGCTACGACGCTCTTGCTGCTGTGCTTCGCCGCCGAAACGTCGCTCGCTCGGGCCGTACTACTATCACCTCACCGCTGACCACTACCGCCTCGCCGCTGGAAGCCGTAACATGCTGCTTCTCGTTCGTCTCCGGCTGCTGCCGCTGCGCACTTACTTTGTTCTGGCGCTCTTCGGCTGTTGCAGCTACTATAACGGAAACGGTCCCATACCCGCTTCCTCCGCCGGTATTGCAGCCGGATAGCTTCGGCAGCTGAATTAGTTCCGCTCGTCTGTCTGGCTCTTGCGGGTAGTTGACGGTGGGATCGACGGGTGTTTGAAGCTGGCTCATCGCCTAGCTTTGTCCCAGCTTTGTCCCAGCTTTGTCTCGGCTCCGGCGAGCTGCTCCTGCTCCAGCCGAAACCTCTCGGCCTCAAGCTCGGCCTCCTCATCCGTCAACCAGAAGATCAGAATTAATTCATTTCGCAGCTTGTAGTAATCTTGCTTTACGTCGGCCGGCCGATCACCCCAACCGTGAGTTGCGTTATCGCCCAGCCACACCGTCACAACATGCTTTAATGGCATCGCAATCTTTAGCCTCGCTACAGCCTTCTCAGGCATTAGAAGCCAGTGCATAAAGTGCGCTGCACCGCTAAACATTCTGTACCTCAGTTTGGGCGTCTCATCTAGGCCATAGAAGGTCCGGTATTCTTTTCGGCTTAAGTAAATCATTCTCTGCTACCAGTTGTTGCATAACAGTGGCTCCGAAGGCGAGAGGCCTTGTGGAAGTCTCACAGAGACACAGCGGGCGAACGTGAGCGGTAAACGAGACTCTTCCTTTATTACTCTCAATGCTTACTTGCACGAGAGCTCGATGAATCGTAGCACACGACAGAAATATAAAATGCATTAGTGGCCTGACGCTGCGCTGTGTCAATGGCTTAACTATTGGCCACAGGTGAGGCATGTACATTTGTGTCAAGGCGCTTCGCTAATTACAACAGCAGAAGCCGCAGGCGTGCTTAACATCCCCTAACAAACAAAGAATCGTACAACCCGCTGTTCTGACTCGAATCGTTTAGCCATACCTCGTACGAATCTCAAAACTGTTGGAGACCGTGCCTTTAGTTCATATGCTCCCAAAGCCTTGAACTCACTACCGACGCACGTCACAACATCCCCCGATATGGCTACATTTAAAAAGAAGCATGCTGACCCTGTGCATGTCACTCCTAACCATGTTGTTCGTGTTGTTTATCAAGCATGACATTACTCACCATTCAATAGAGTTTCCCTTTGCAGCACATGTAAAGCGCCTAGAAAGAGATTGAGTTCTCTGAGAGTGCTTTATCAAGTGCATTATTATTATTATTATAAGCTTAAAATGCACCTGTACATTGCAGCATTTGGTGAATCTTTGTGATTCGTCCTTCGTGTACATGTACCTGCTTACACTATGCCTGCCGCTTGCGGATGTTACCAGCAAACATTTGGTAATGCTTTAAATGCAGTATCTGTAAAGTGACTAGAGAGAGATTCAGTTCTCTGATGGCGCTATACATATATAGTATTAGTATTACTATCATTATTAATATTAACTTTAGTAATATTCTATATATTATATTATCATTATTAATATTCTCATCGGTTACCATTTGCTCCGCCCCTACTACCTTCTTTGGTTACTCTTGCTGCCCTTTGAGTAGACTGGCTATTTATAATAATAACAATAATGTTACATTTGTATATTTTATATTTGTATATATATATATATATATATATATATATATATATATGCGTATATATTTGTATTTGTGCATTTGTATTTTTATCCACGGAAAACTTAATCTCTTTCTAAGCCCATTACATACGCTGTAAAGGAAGCATGGTCAGATTGTTAATAGTAGCATCTCCAAAGTCAACAAGCATGACATGGCTAGAAGTGACAAGCATAAGGTCAGCATAAAAATTTGGTTAGTGACAGAGAATGCACCATGTCAGCTAGCATAAGCATACAAATGACGAATCAGAGGACCTGCTAAATGATGTGACAAGCAGGTTCGGTTTTAGCTTCTTTTTAATTAAACGTCGTCAAGCCAGGGACGTCAGTCGGGAGTGAGTTCCAGGCTTTAGGACCATACGAACTAAAGGCATGGTCTCCACTGGATTTGAGGTTCGTACGAGGTGTAGTTGAACTATTTCTTTCAGAAAAACAGCTGTTACTATGCCTAGCCTTGTGGCGGAGTAGTTCTGATAGATAGGCTATAGCCAGAGAATGAAGGGACCTAAAAGTGAGCGACAGAACCGTAAAGTCGATACATTGCTTGACTGGGAGCAAGTGCAGGTCAGCTAGAAGTGTTGTGCTGTGGCAATCGCAACGCTCACGTCCGACAAGCCTAGCTGCAGAGTTTTGCACCAGCTGTAGGAGTCTGATTGCACAAGCTAGTAGACCAGCTTACAGTGAGTTACCAAAGTTGAGACACGATGTTCCAAATGCATGGACCCATTTGGATGTAGTTTCCTTTTCTAAGCGAATCCTAGTTTCAGCAAAAATATGCAGCTGAAAGTAGGCAGACTTGACTGTGAAGCTGATGTGGTCGTCTAGTGCATGGTCACTTTGAAACAGCACGCTTAGATTTCGTGCAGATGAAACAGGATATATACTGGCTAATCCGAATTTTAGTGCTAAGCTTTCCAATTTCTAAAGCACACTTGTTTTGCCCGTAAATAGTAAGTTGTTTTATCGTCATTCAATTTGAGAAAGTTTGCTACTGCCATCTATGTGGACATGTCAGCAGTACATGCAGGAAGTAAGTTGAGAGAATTCGGCGTGCTGGAGGGCTGGGAGGGATCAAAGCAAAGGTACAACTGAGTGTCATCTGCATTGAAGTGAAAGCTTGGATTATGCTTGGCGATCAAATCGGCAAGAGAGAGATTATAAGTTGTAAAAGAAAGGACCAATCACAGAGGCCTGAGAAACCCGTACTTTAGCAGTTTCTCGGATGATCTTTGTGCGTTCACATAAATACTCTTGAGTCTATCACAGAGATAGAACACGAACCATTTTAGTGTTGTGCCAGTGATGTCTAGGCGAGATGAGATGTGCTCGAGAAGACTTGGGGATCAATAGTATCAAATGCTGCCGAAAGATCAAACAAAACAAGTAGACAGATTTTATATAAGTCTGAATTATTGAGGTTATTATACACCTGAAGCAATACCGACTCCGTGGAATGATTAGCTCTATAACCAGATTGATAATTACTTGTTAGGTTTGAAGATTCAATATAGGACTTGTGCTGGTCTGCTACAGCTCGTTCCAATCCCTTTGGTAGGTTATAATAATAATAACATGATTGTATATCGTCCTCAGAGAGCTTAATCTTTCTCTCTAAGCACTTTACATCTGCTGTGAAGGAAGCATGATCAAATGGTCACTGGTAACATACGAAATGTCAACATGTAGAACATGGTTAGACATGCCCACTGTCATTCTGCAAATACGGTTAGTGGTAGCATGCACAGTGCCAGCATGAATACGCACACAAAGGACAAATCACAATGACTCACTAAATGCTGTGATAAACAGGTGCGTTATACTCTACTCCTTAAACATTCCGCAGCTTCTTTTCAACAAGAACTGGTAGCCTTTTAGGATAGCTGACTAGGATGCCGAGAGTCAGAGAAGAACCAGTGAGATTAGCCCTCTAAAAAGACTCCATGATCGCTTTAGGAAAGTCTTAAAATCAGCGTCAGATAAACGCCACCACGAAGCCTTTTCAAAAGCCGCATAAAAAGTAACTGGCTCCTACCCCTCCAGCCTCGCTCGAGAGTTACTTGTCAAAGCTGAGCGCCAAAGGCGCAGATAGGCCAAGAAAGACTCTGTAGCACTTCATTAGAGAAAGTTGCTATTTTACATTTTGGGAAAGTCTGAAAATACGCGAAAAAGGCGCGCCAATCGGAAGCCTGTTTAGACACACCATCTGCAAATAAGCTTGCACTAAAATTTTAATTGCCTGAAGTTTCGCACCGTTCGGCAAACCTTTCATGCCCCACCAAACACGAATTCCTACTAAGCAACTCTAAAAATAGGAAACGGCCATTAAAAATTAAGCTACCCTATGTAACAGATCTTGAAGGCGCAGGCCCTATGCACATCACGCTTGCATCCTCGTTAACTCTGTCTAAGAAAAAATGACAGATTTTCTCCTGAGAAACAGCTTGAATCAACGCCCAAGCCTCACAGAACCATCGCGTCACTACAAGCGTGAGGGCCACCAGGGAAAGAGAACTCAAGCTTCCAAGGCTGGTTAGAGTCAGAATCTTCGGCTAATGGGGCTGTAAAGGTCGTAATTTCGATTGGGACAGCCCGGCTCCACCTTTTTAGCTAGAACAGTCTGGCTTTGACCCCCCCCCCTATCGACGCGACGCCCTTGCATGTGTAAGGTTCACCATTCGCTTCAGCTGCGCGCGTTGTAGTCTCTCATCAGTTTATGCACTCTCAGGCACCAAACGTTAAGTGTCTAGAAAGAAATAATTAATTTCCCCGGGGGCTATAAAGATGTGTAATTTTTATTGTTATAATAGTGATTATTACTGTTATCTTGGCGCAATAGGCTCGTCGAGTTATTAATATGTCGTCGGTGAGCAAACGAGCCGTTGGCCAAGTGCTCCCGAAGCCATCCGAACGCCGTAAGCGAAGCGTCTCCGAAGTCATAAAGTCCGCCCGAGTTCTCAGCACCTAAGCGACGATAACACGTAAGATCGTGGCAAACATTACCCGGCTACCCTGCCTCGCTCGCGACGCGATAAAAATCGGCACGTGATCTTGAACCGATAGCCTGAACAGCAAGTACGGTCCGTCATATGACTCGCGAACGCCTGGCCGCCGCGTACACACTGGAATAAAGGGGCCCGAAGCGCGGAGAGCGACGACGCAGAGAGGAACCATGGAATGGACAATGTACCAGATCTTCTTGGCAGTGCTTATGTTAACTACCGGATCCATCAACACGCTGTCGGCCAAGTGAGTACAGCGGGCGACTGACGCCGCCGCCGCCGCCCGAGCCGCCGCCGCCGCCCAGGCCGCGACGGCTCCTCCGTTCACGCCCGCGAGTGAAAGGAGGAGCGGAAGCCGACGGCGGCGACGGCGAGCCTGGCTCGAGCGACGAGATAGCGAGTGCTCGGCGAGCTCGAGACAACCGCAGGCAGAGACAGGACGCGCGCTCGCCATCTCCTTAATAAGCAGAGAAAAGGTTTCTCTCCACTTTCGCGAATACTCACACCCCCCTCTTCCGGCGAATGCAGCTCCGGCTGCGGCAGCCAGATGCGGGCCGCAGAGCCCGAATAGCAGAAGCCGAGGCGCTGCCATGGCAACGAGGGGGCCAGACCTTGAAATTTCCCGAGGTAGTCCATTTTAGGAATATGAAGTAGCGCAACGAGCGGCTTGGACGCCCCAACCGACCCGTCAGGTTGATGCGATGGACACTAGGTCGCACAGGACCCCCCCTCATCGCCGGGTTCCTAGGCTCACTAACCTTAGCCGCTTCGCCAGCTTAGTCTCGTGCCGCCTCTTAGCTTTTACGGTTTCTTTTCATTCCTGTTATCCCTCTCTCTCTCTCTCTCTCTCTCTCTCTCTCTCTCTCTCTCTCTCTCTCTCTCTCTCTCTCTCTCTCTCTCTCTCTCTCTCTCTCTCTCTCTCTCTCTCTCTCTCTCTCTCTACCTCTCTCTCTACCTCTCTCTCTCTCTCTCTCTCTCTCTCTCTCTCTCTCTCTCTCTCTCTACCTCTCTCTCTACCTCTCTCTCTCTCTCTCTCTCTCTCTCTCTCTCTCTCTCTCTCTCTCTCTCTCTCTCTCTCTCTCTCTCTCTCTCTACCTCTCTCTCTCTCTCTCTCTCTCTCTCTCTCTCTCTCTCTCTCTCTCTCTCTCTCTCTCTCTCTCTCTCTGCCTTTCTCTCTCTCTCTCTCTCTCTCTCTCTCTCTCTCTCTCTCTCTCTCTCTCTACCTCTCTCTCATCTCCTTCCATCCCCCACCTAATCTCTTTACTTTCATACTTTTCAGTCTTTTCTTTCCTCTTCCTTTCCTACTCTTTCTTCCCCTTTTCTTCTCTTTCCTCTTTACTCTTTTCTCAGTCGCTGAAACCTTCGCTTGTCACACTGGTTTTTACTACCGCGCTCTGCATTTAGCTCGATACCGTAGACTTAGGCGCCCAGGCTAAGGCACCATCACCGGACCACCATCCTGTCAATGCATTAAAAGCTGCACACGGTGGATTCCTCCAGACAGAGCTAGAGTGGATACTTGTATTCTGGTAGCTTCTTTGTTAAGCTCGCTCTTTTGCTGTAAGCGCTATTGTAGCAAATTGAATAGCCTATATATATATTTTATTTTATTTATGCGTATATATATGTGGTATTTAGCATCTTAAAAAGAGTGTAATCTGTACCCAGGCTCTTTTCACATGCCGCAAGGCGCTAGTCCACGATCTAGGTCGATAAATTCGTTAAATGCGAGCACCCTACCCTACACCTTACTCCTGGGTAAAACTATGCCAAACCAAACCTTTCTGTTGAATTTGTTCGCTATGAGTTCACCAGGCGAAACGTGCGTCCACTGGAGGCACGGTAAGTCGCTGAGTTTTCGTAAAAGATGTGACAATGCAATGAACCAGTTTTAAGTTATTCTTGTCAATCAAGGTGCTTTTAATGAAAATAAATTGTAGGGTGCGGCCACACCAAAATGACATCCGTAATTGAATGTGCACGAAGCTGGATTGAGCTACCCTAACATTGAAAACTGTCTACGCTGAGCAAAATCCTCAGCCAAAGTCTGAATGAGCGGTTTGTTGCAAGCTTAAGGCGTGTTCTTGCTCAGCACATGCTCAGACCTTATACGCAGCATTTATATTTTGGGTGCAAGCTTTCAAATTCTATTTAATGCAATGTGATGTTTGTCAGTAACTCCACACAGCCACAAAGAATAAAAGCGCTGGAGAGTTTTTTTTCAGCGCACTCACAGCCTAGGCGGCTATCGGTAGCATGTGGTAGCCAGCGGACTTCAGCTCACGCAGCAACAAGAAAGTGGGTAAGAAGTCAAGCTGAGGCAGCAAGGCAGTTGAGGAAGTGAGTAGCAAGAAAAAACCCGTTCAGAATGGCTGGAAAAGATATACCACAGTCAGCAGCAGGAGAGTAGACATCAGTAAGTAAGAATTGTGAAAGAGAGTTCCACAGTCTAGGACCAGCAGTGTAAAAGCTTCTGTCGTCCTCGGTCTTTAAGCGTAGGAACGGAGCAGCTAATTTATTGTCAACAGACGAACTGAATGCACGAGGCGGCAACTGGATACAACAGTTCAGCCAGGTATGTAGAAGCCAAACCGTGGCGGGCTTTGTGGATCAGCGCAAAAAACTGTACCTACATTCGTCGATCAACCGGGAGGCGTCGAAGCTCCTTCAGCAAAGGAGACATATGGCTGAGACCCTGGGATTTTTTACTATACACGGCTGAATCTCTGAGATTCGTCGATACAGCCAGTAAGGCTTTCTAGACGTGTGCTCAGAGCCAGATTGAATTTGTACTTTTGCGGGTGAAGCTGCCCCTGCTTGGTAAGAAGACCGCATACAACGAGCAACGGCAACTGCTCGATCGCTGCTACTATCGAAGATTCTAATTGCATCTCTAAGCACTGCTAGAGAAGATCTGTCATCACTTAAGTTACTCGATAGTCATGCTCAACAACGCCTCTTCTTGGCTTCGCACGAATTCATCGACATTCACAACGATCACCCCACTATAGCACCGGATTAGTGTGCTCTAGTCTGACTCGGCACTTGTGTAGAGGCGGCATTATTGGAGATTGCTCATCCAGGGCGGCCGGGATCTCTTGAGCATGAATTTGCGAGGTCTCGGTAGCAGCGAAAGATGTGCCATCATCATCAACTGAACAGCAATAAATGAGCCAGAGCGTCTAGCAGCAGTAGCAGGGTACGTTTATGCTTGGGATGCACTTATGCATGCTTACTCTCCATGAGCGAAGTTTAAAACGTAATCGCCATTTGTTTACTGGCATTCAAAGGAAGAAAGCCTTCATCGAAGATTGGTTCTGAGAATTTTCTTTAGCTGCACATTTGCTCTAAATGCCCGTCTTTACACTTCCGAGTGCACACTGTAGATGCTCGGATAAATGAGGCACGGCTTGAAGTGCATCCAGGTGCAGTGCATAAAAGAAGAAAAATCCGGCGACACGTGTCCGCTAATGCAGCTATCAGAGGTGGAACCATGAATAACAGACGGTCGGTGAGCATCTGCCTTAACCTCGAGCCGGCGCTTCATTTCCAGCTCTTCAAGCCCACCCTGCGGCATTGCGTCGTAGAAATTTGGCTGCTCTTCTAAGGAAAGCCAGTTTGTGATGCCGCAGACAAGCCGGTTGTATTGGTGCGAAAATTGGCTCCCATGCTGTCCTTCGTCTTCATGTTCTTAGTGCACACAAACGTTTGCAGTCCTCACCTGGCAGCATGCAAGACTAGCAGCAAGCACTAGAAGATGGTCTCGCCAACATTGTAGATAATATTTAATAATAATAAATTAGCTGATTAAGCAGCCTCGTTTGTATAGCGACAGAGGAGCCTTGACTGCGATCGTCGCCTCTTGCAGTTGGCAATAAAACATTGTCCACTGCAGGAGTCGAACCAACGATTTCGGCCGAGAAGAGCGAGAGCATCTTACCTACTGGGCTATCGTGCCCACTAGATTTATGCTAGCGTTCGACCCATGCGACATACTTACAGCGCATGGACAGAGAAAAAGTTCTCTTGGGGTACTATACAAATTATTATATTATATTATATATATTATATACGCATATAAATATATATATATATATGTGTGTGTGTGTGTGTGTGTGTGTGTGTGTGTGTGTGTGTGTGTGTGTGTGTGTGTGTGTGTGTGTGTGTGTGCGTGCGTGTGCGTGTGCGCGTGCGCGTGCGAGCGCGCGTGCATCAGCGGCGGTTATTCCCAGATGTTCGGCGACCTTCCTTACCGGCTGTGCCGGATCAGCTCACCTATCCGAAAGGCACGCTGTGCTTGGCACTAAAGCACCCTGTTCGCTAGCCGAGCGTCAGGCTCAATAATCTCGCGGTCGCACTTCTGCTGCAGCGTCAGTTGGCTGACCATGTTCAAGTGCTCGTTCCTTTCCGCTAAGACGACTCAAAAGCTAGCCTGATTTGGCTGTTCTGGCAGCCCGGGAAATTCCTAGGCACTTTGTCTGTGTCTCTCCTGTGTAATGCGAGGACTTTCATTTCGATACCTCCAGCTGCCGCTGCATAGCCGCTCATCTATGAGTTGCATAACGGGTCTTCGCCCAGGGATAAAGTGCTCCCCCTCCACGCTTAAGGTCGTGGGTTCGAGCACTGTAGTGGCAGATACTATGCTGTCCCCTGCAAGTGGTGGTGATAGCCGTATAGGCTCTTCTGTCGCTCTATAGACGAAGCTGCTAAATTGTCACTTTATGATACGTTGTCGCCCAATCTTTTTTGTCTCACTGCTAGCATCTTCTCTCTGAATGCGCATACAATCATCTACGAGGGCCATGCATGTAGAGAGGCTGTACAGTACTACGCAAACGTCACCCAGTTTAACTGTACGACCAAATAATTACGTTCCTTTTCTGTAAACTGGGCTCCGCGCCACAGCGTACTGTACTTCCCGGGTGGGCGTGGCGTTAGACCGACGATGCCCCTTACCCCATTGACTTTCCGTTTCAAAGGAGCCCGGCGTCCCCCTCCTATTGCACGTCTTAGGTATCAAATGCACACTACTCTATGTCCACCAGCACTGGC
This sequence comes from Cristatella mucedo, assembly GCA_009760855.2. Lineage (NCBI taxonomy): Eukaryota > Metazoa > Bryozoa > Phylactolaemata > Cristatellidae > Cristatella > Cristatella mucedo. Next base: position 1,943,368 of record WPIO01000039.1, on the reverse strand, counting down.
AATTTTCGTCCAGACTTAGTCAGCTAGAGCGCTGAGCTGTTGGGCTGAGCGTTCGAGCCTATGCGCTATTTAGGCGTGCGAGCAGCAGCTGCCTCCGCCGTCGCGTCGTCGCCGCAGCTGCCGAGCGAGCCGCGACGCGAGCCAGCGTACGCAGGCTTGCGTCACCGGCGGCGGCGGCTGCGGAGCTCGGGTGTTGCTCGAGCACGCGCCAACGCACCGTCTCCGCCATGGCGCCTTTTATAGATGGGCCGACGTGTCGATGGCCAGGGGGTGCAATGAAACGCTTCCGGCGAGGGCCTTCGACCATCCATTCCTTCAGGCAGGTGCCGTTCGCTTTCCCCGGCTCCCGCCGCCGCCGCCGCCGCCGCCGCCGCCGCCGCCGCCGCCGCCGCCGCCGCCGCCGCCGCCGCAGCTGATCGTCGCTTCGCGCACGTAGCGCATCGCCGCGGTACGCTCACTGTCGAGCTCGAAGGGCGTGCCGTGACCGGGCGCGCGCGAGCCGGCGCTTCCGTCATTGCAGGCGGCGGGCATGTTCATCGGCGAGCTGACGTGCCTGCTCGTCTTTCAAATCCTGCGACGCGTCTGGCTGGCGCGCCAGGCGGCGTACAAGCCAACGTCGGCGCGCGTCGAGCAGCTGGTGAACGGCAACCAGAAGTTCAACCCGCTCATATTCTTCGCTCCGGCCATGTGCGACATGGTCGGCACGTCGCTCATGTACGTCGGGCTTAACATGACCTACGCGTCGAGCTTCCAGATGCTGAGAGGTGACGGCCGCGCATCGGCGGCGCCCCGCTCACGCGCGCCGGTTGCTCTTTCCCACCGGCGCACTCGGACGGATCTCCTTTGCAGCTAAAGGTGCTTAGCCGTACCTCCAGTCGGCCTCGAAATCCTTTGAAAACCGTGCCATCTTTAGTTCGCGAATGCACACAAAGCCTGCTTACTCGTGCTGACGCTGTTGCATGCTGCCACTAATCACACTTGCATGTTGACCCTGTGCATGTCACCCCTAACCATGTTATGCATGCTGTTTATCAAGCATGATATTTCCGCTCACCATTTGATCGTTTTTCCTTTGCAGCAAATTTAAAGCGCCTATAAAGAGATTGAGTACTCTGGGGCGCTTTATCAAGTGTATTATAATCATAATAATGCACTTGATAAAGCGCACTTGGAGAACCTAATCTTATTCTAGGCGCTTTACATTTGCTGCAAAGGGAAACGCGATTGAATGGTGGGTAAGTAATATGATAAACAAACATAATAACGCACATAATAGTAATAGCAGTAATAATAATGTTGTTTGACTTGGCGCCCTAAGAGAACTCAAATCTTGTTTGGCACTTTATAATTGCTACAAAGGAAGCTTGATTGAATGGTTAGTGGTAGAATGCTCAATAAACAACAGGAAAAACATGGTTAGGGTGACATGCACAGGGTCAGCATGCAAGTTTGGTTAGCGGCAGCATACACAGTATCAACACGCATAAGCACAGAAAGGACGAATCACAGAAAGCAACCTCCGAGGCAGCAGGACTCCCAAGTCATGATTCTTTGACAGAGATTAAAAGATCACCGCGTCCAAGAATCGTTGGATAGGCAAGAATGCACCTGCTATCGCACACTCAGACTCAGACTCAGTATTATATATATATATATATGTGTGTGTGTGTGTGTGTGTGTGTGTGTGTGTGTGTGTGTGTGTGTGTGTGTGTGTGTGTGTGTGTGTGTGTGTGTGTGTGTGTGTGTGTGTGCGTGTGTGCGTGTGTGCGTGTGTGTGTACATGAGAAATTATTTCTTTGGCTTTAATATTGCGCTAAACAACGTACCTGCTTTGAATGCCATCCAACCAGGATTAACTAGTCGCCAAAATGTGTTAGATAAGAACTAGGAAGATAGAGAGGGTATCACCACCATTCCTGATGCAGAAGATAGTGATAGTGGAATGAGTGATTATTATGAGGCTTGATAGTGTTCAGTTCATTCAGTTATTGAAGAAAAGTATTTTTTCCAAAAAATTGGTTCGAAAGCTTGGGGGCTTGTACGCGGTAAAATAGGGTACTCTCTCTCTCTCTCTCTCTCTCTCTCTCTCTCTCTCTCTCTCTCTCTCTCTCTCTCTCTCTCTCTCTCTCTCTCTCTCTCTTTCACTCTCTCACTCTCTCACTCTTTCTCTCTCTTTCTATTTTTATTTCTCTCTCTTTCGCCCTTTCTCTCTCTCTTTCTCTTTCTCTTTCTCTCTCTCTCTCTCTCTCTCTCTCTCTCTCTCTCTCTCTCTCTCTCTTTCTCTCTCTCTCTCTCTCTCTCTCTCTTTCTCACCCCTTTTCTTTCTCCTCTCTCTCCCTATGTCCCTATTTTTTTTGGAGAGAGGCTCCTAGTTGCCTGAGGAGCGTTGCGTCGATATGCCTTTCTTCGTTAGCCGGCCACGTTTTGCACGCCTCGCGGCTCCGGGAAACATTCGCTGTGCTGTTTCAGGGTCGGTGATCGTATTTACTGCCCTGCTTTCCGTGGCGTTCCTACAAAGGAAGATTCAGTTGTACATGTGGCTCGGCATCGCGTTCGTCGTCGGCGGCTTGGCCGTCGTCGGGGCGTCGGACTTCGTGCTCTCGAATGACAGCACTACCAATACGGACCTGAACCGCGTTATTACCGGCGACGAGCTCATCATAATGGCGCAGATCATTGCCTCCGTACAGATGGTCCTCGAAGAGCGCTTCGTCTCCAAGCACAACGTGTCGCCCATGCAAGCTGTCGGCTGGGAAGGTGAGTCGATCCGGTCGATCTCCGTTTCCAGCGGCAATCGTTGTCTCTCGCTTCCTCGAGCCAAGCGCTGGCGTATCCACGAGCGGCGAGAAGGTAGATAGAAAATGCGCCGAGCAGGCGTCATTGAGTCAGAGAGCGCCCAGTGAATGCTCTTTAGATCAGCGAGCGAACATTTGCGCAGCTGTCCGCCGATCAAAGGCGACGATCAGCGTGGCAGCAGCAGCAGCCTACTGGAAGGTCCTCGCAGCGCGAACTCGCCGCAGCTTCTCGCCTCTCACCTCGAGCAGCCGATCCCCTCTGCCCTCTGCAGCGAAGCCGCTCGCATAACGGCTCGCCGCCGCCGCCGGCTTTTGAAGGATTCTTCGGGTTCGTCACCCTCGGCCTGCTACTCATTCCCATGTATTTCATTCCGGTGGGAAGCTTCAGCTCAAATCCGGGCAATCGTCTCGAGGACGTGCCGGACGCTTTCTGTCAGATGTCCGACAACTGGGTCATTCCCTTCGCGACGGTCGGTAAGTAGCTCGTCGGCCATGCTCTCGGCTTTGACCGTTCGCAACGACCCGGCAGCCACACTTTTTTTTGCTAATTGAGTCTTCACATGGCGTAGCGAGAAGCTGACAAAAAAAGTTCGCGTCGAGATCACTTTCGCTCGACAGGGAATGGCCTTAGCCCGCAGATCCATAACGTTGGGGGCGGTGCCAAACAAGTGACATAGTAATTCAATCCCGGCCCTCAGCAGCGGAAAAGAAGAATGGACAACTTTAATGCGTTGTGCTATTGCTTGTAGGGAATTCCTAATTTAAAGCGCGATTTTTTTCTCGGTGCAAAATTCTTCAGCGCTGAGCCACACACGGCAGGCTAGCTACGATACCAATATTCGTGTGGAGAGCACTTCGCATTTGACGGTTCTGCTTCGTTTTCTCCGTTTGGATGGTAGCTCGGAGACCATTCATCCAGTACAATAGGATCATTCAGTGCAACAGGCCTCTATGATCTTTAAAGGAGAGGCTAGCACAAGAAGGTGCTCATCATCTCCTCCATTCTCTCTCTCTCCCTCCCTCTCTCCCTCCCTCCCTCCCTCTCTCTCTCTCTCTCTCTCTCTCTCTCTCTCTCTCTCTCTCTCTCTCTCTCTCTCTCTCTCTCTCTCTGTGAGTTGTATCAAGGTTCAATTGTCTCCCTATATTTATGGTGATACGACACGTAGTACCACAACCTGAATCGTTTTCCCACTTGATTTGTGCATAGTGTAGGTTGTTTGCATATGGAAAGCAATATTGGCTGCTCGATCAGCTAGGTCGGCCACCTGCTGCAGTAAATGCTAACTCATGTCAAGGCAGCTACAAGGTTTTTTTTTACACCCCGACTACCACATGTCTGCATTTTTCTTCACACGATTCCTTTGTGGGTTCTGCAAAATGTATCTAAATTAATCCCTCTTGCACTTCCTTTTTCAAAAATTCTGTAGTCGATACAATTCATCAACTATGGCAGTGAACATGAAGCTAGCGTCAATCATTGAACAAACAACATGTGTGTGAAAAAAAAACAAGTTGCTTTCTAATCTAAGCACAATGCCAAAAGCTAAAACGTCACAGTAAAGGTTAAATGATACAGCTTTACTTATTTAATGGCCTGAAGAGCCATGGTGGCCATCACTCCCGATCGCCATGGGCAGTAAGACATTGCATGTCACTATGATGACGGACTCTAATCGACGGCCGAATGAACCATGAAGTGTGAGCACGTTTTTTCTCAGCTAAGATTCAAAGTCGAGAGAGCGAAATATAGACGCACTGAGTATCGACAAGCCCATCCTGCTCCTTGGCATTACGCCCCACGTATCTACAATTTAGTGGTGCAGTCGGTTGCCTACTTTTTTTGAAAATCGCAGAAGAAGCCTTGGACGACCGGCTCGCTTTTCTATGGCTGGCTTTTGAGCAGATGCTCCACTAAGCGAACTTTCCTTCCACGTGAAACATGCCGCAGAGATAAGTTTCCGGGTGGTAAAGTGAGCCTATAAAGTGCCTTAGTTATGAGGGTGTGATTACCCCTCACTTTTTCGAACCAAACTCTCTGGAAGCTATAAGCGATTGCTGAACATGGAAACGCATCGCAATACGCTCATTTAGAAAAAGTGTTGCCAGAGCCAATTGCTCTGGCCACTATTAGTCCTTGGCTGTTGCTTCCGTTGAATCAAAAACCGATTTCATTTGAAGCTCGCATTGTAAACTCTGCAGGAAAACTCGGCTGTTCGTAAAAATGGTTGCTCATGAAAAAATCTGCTACTCTGCGACTGGCCGAACTGTGTGAGTGGAATAAGCCAAACGTAGCTCGCCGTCTCGTCTCGAAAGACTTTTGAATTCAACTATCTGCCGTGCAACTGCATGAAGCTTTACTCTATCCATCCACTGCAATGTCCTTTTGGGCAGTTTTGACCTTTGTAAATATAGCTCTCGATTTAGCCACATATCACGCGAGGTGTCCTTTGGGTAGGATTTTCGTGGCTGCTTCGCTAATGTTGCAGATCCAAGAAGCACCTGGTTCTTGCCTGAGCTTTTGGCGGCAACGAGAAGCTTATTAGATTCAAAAGACCTTATTCAGCCTAGTTTTCCCAGCGATAGGAAACTTGACCCGAGCGAGCTTTGGTCGCGTTCTAAAAACAGAGTACTATCGTGTTCAACCTTTTTATTTGCTTTTATTCTCGCCCCAGGAAACATCATCAGCATCGCGTTCTTTAACTTTGCTGGCGTGAGCGTCACCAGAGAGCTGAGCGCAACGACTCGCATGGTCCTGGACAGCATCCGTACGCTCTTTGTCTACGTTGTCTCGCTTGGCGTCGGCTGGCAAAACTTCCAGTACTTGCAAGTTATTGGTAAGTACGTCGTGTCGCCTTCTTCTTGCAAGCACAGCTGCAACCCTCTCCGCTCACCAATCCTTGTGCTTATGCGTGCTGACAATGTGCATGCTGCCACTAACCACATTTGCATGCTGACCCTGTGCACGTCACCCCTAACCATGTTATTCATGTTGTTTATCAAGCATGATATTACTCACCATTCAATTGCATTTCCTTTTGCAGCAAATGTAAAGCGCCTAGAAAGAGATTGAGTTGTCTGAGGGCGCTTTATCAAGTGCATTATTATTATTATATCCTGCAACTTTACGCTCTCCCCAGGCTGCTGAAGCGAAATACGAAATTGCAAGTTTAATAGGCCGCTACGGCTAAATTAATGACCTTTAATCGTCTGCAGATGCGAGGCGCAGATGGACAGGAGCTAGAATCACTCAAACATCGAATCCTCTGCAAGCTCTAGGTGTCGAAGTGGGAATTCACAAATTAAATTCTGGATATTCCAGGACTCGCTGTTTTTAATTTGGTGGCAAATGTAAATGATCGCTGACGACTGTGGCTTCATGAGCAGCTGACCAAGCAGCTGACCTGAATGCGTCGATATCGCTGCTCTCGTGCATCGGGTAGCATGAATTGCAGCAGAAACTTCAAGATTCCTCCGGCGTGCCATCAAACTTTCAGCCCTCGAGCAACATGTCACTCTTTTACAAGAAATTAGCCTTTAGTGTGTGTGCAAAATAATACTCTCATTAATTCCTATAGCTTTATCTCATTTTTATTTCACATTCAGTAGTGCGCTCACTGTTAATTACCCGTGCATCCCATAAAAAACTCGTTAGGCAACTCAAAATAAACTGATCACGACAGCACTTGATTTCGCTCACCGGAAATACTACCGGAATCTGCTGTGCTTGTTCCCTCAACCTCATCGATATGACGTTATTTAGCTTGAGCATAGGTCGCTTGATGTCTTAATGTCTCGAGCTGTCTGCATTGCTAATTGCAGGCTTCATTCTTCTCGTGTTTGGAACCTTGATGTATAACGGCATGTTAAACGGATTGTATAACAGGATAAGAGGTAAGATTGGCTCGAACGTATGCTTGACAAGGCCGCCAAAAAGTTGGAACTCTCTGTCCACTGCCCGGCACTTGAGGATTATTTTAGTTTAGTTATATCCAATTTAGCGAAGGATAGACCATATTTCATAGAGAAATAGTCTAACAACAAGTTAATAACCCCAATAGCTAAAGTCTATAGCCGACCCTCTTCTTAATACCTCGCAAATAGGCTACTATCACGTGACTCTAACGGTGACTTGGCAAAGCAAATCTGTGCCAGTCGTTGTTGTTGTGAGCTGCATGGACCCTTTGATATCCACCATAAAAATGTAATGCGTGTGTCCGTGGTTATATGTCCACCGTGGAAGTCTCTGTCAAAGCTGAGAACTTGATTGGCTATTGACCAGTATCACTTCTTATCCAAGACATTTGTGCGATCATCTTCTCGAAAGATAAGAGATTCCGCAAGTTCGTTAAAACTGGCTTCGATCGGGATTTAGAGCTAGCTATTTATCAAAAACTGCCCTCCGTCTTGAAAAAGCACAAATTGAAATTCATGTTGTGTTCACTCTTTTGGCAAGCTCCTTGGAGCTTTACACTCATCACCACCATGTCTTATGCCTGCTCGATCCTGGTTCTTCATCTCGTCACAGCTAGCATTTGTGGATGTTAAAGTTTCTAAGCTGTCTGGTCGCTGTAGTCTTGCCAGCGTTGCATCAGAAGGCACTCATGAGCCCAAATATTTGTTTTTATGATGATGACAGAGCCATTGCATGCTTTGAGATGCTATAGGCAAAGCAGTTACAAGGAACCGGTGAATCTTAGTCCTACTGGCCTGTCAGTTTCAGCCTCTTCGCGCCCTCAGGTCCTGTGTGGACAATAAATTAGCTGTCCCATTCCTCCGCTTAAAGACAGTTGGCGACAGAAGCTTTAGCTCTGCAGGTCCTAGACTGTGGAACTCGCTTCCACAATTCTTACGCAACGACATCTACTCTCCAACTGCCGACTATGGCACATCTTTTTCAGCGGTCCTGAACTGCTACTTCTATGCTACTCACTACCTCAACTGCTCTCCTGACTCTGCTATGCTTCCCACTTTCTCTTTGTTGCGTGAGACGAAGTCTATTGGCTACCGAATGCGTACAGAAAGCCGCTTAGGCTGTGAGTGCGCTATACAAAACTCTCCTGCGTAACACCCACATGGTCTTTATGACTTTGTGGAGTTACTGACGGAGATACAAACTGGGGAAAAAAGTACCGTAGAAGTTCCCAGGTGGCCCGATTGCATCGCGGAGCACCTCCATAATTGGCAGGATGTGTAGTCTGAATTATCGTCGCGAATGGCACAGACCGCTAGCCGACGTGCAACACCACCAGTTTATTCCACCTCCACACGGAGCAGGGCGAAGCACCACTCTCCTCGCCCCTCTCGCCCACCGGAGTGCCCCGACTCCCTAGGCAAAACAGCCACTAATAGCACGGCCCGGCTGCTTACCACATCGAGTGTCACAGCCCACTCGTACAGCGATCAGGGGCAGTGTCATCAATTAAATAAAACCACAGGGCGGGCAAAAACTGCAGCGTAACTTTTGTCTATGCAGCAGTCGACCGACCTCATACTACTGTAGTGTCGGCTCAAACCCTGCGCGGCCTTTTCATATTCTGCTCGGTCCTTGTAGTCTAGCACAATGTCGGAGACGAAAGCTTTAATAACCACTCCTGTGTGGCTTTTCAGTAGAGCAACCTCGAAGTTGTCCTCCGGGAAACAATCGTACACGGTCAAGAATTGCTTACTTCTTGCTGGAAGATTTCACTTCAGGGATATCTGAAGAAATGCAAACGGCTTTAATGGCATCAAAATATGACCGAGTACAAATTGCAGCGTTTAGTTTCTGAGCTGATGGCCTGCACTCCTGAAAAGTTATACAAGACAACCATACAAAAGACAATAAGCCAATCATCAATGTCCTTCTTCATCTCTAATCAGGAGGATCGCATGAGAATCTCTGAGAAATTCTTCTCAATGGCACTATGCCCTACAGCTGGTTTGTCGTGAAGAGCTGTAAAAGCACTCCGTTAAAGCTTCGGCATCAAAATGACTCGGGTAGCATATACTGTGAGCAGCCTTGTCTCTGTGTCCACAGCTAATCTAGATAGCCTCACTTAGTAAGGTTTTCTTTTGCCAAGCCTCGCATGAATAGCAGCCAAAATACCTTGCGGAATTGATACAGGGCTCATATTTCCAAATCGGCTCTATGTGCTGCTGAGCAGGTGTGATCTATAGTCATGAATTAATGCAAGTCGTCTAATGACCTCACTATTCAGCTCTATAGTTCTGCTTGCTCTAACCCCGAAGTGAGGTAATATGAGCAAGACGAGTCTTCGACGACCTAAAATAAATCAATGTGAGTGCTCACAACTACAGCTTTCTTTCTGACGACTCATTGTTTTCACATAAAACTAACATCATTCAGTAACAACAATTACTATTAAGTATGCTCGTGAAACGAAGCACGCATAGCTTACGCTCGCCCTAACCTAGGTGCGACGTATACTGGCGAACTAGGGCCTCGAAATACGGCTAGTGAGTCGTAGGAGCCACTCTGGTGCAAGCAGCTGTGGCGACGATACAGAACCGTACGATACTCGACGAATTAGTGACACATCGAGAGCCCGCCGGCACGTTGATAATAACTCGGTGTCGTTAATAATAACTGCATCCGCTGGCTGTGCAATCCACATCTGGAGAGGGCCACAACTGACCAAGGCATGCTATCGTCGTAGACGTTTTCTAAGAAGAATAACTCTCAGGAACCCCTAGTGATCTCTAGCAAATGTCGTACCCTGGCCGATTTAACTCACAGGCTTTTCTTTATTATCGCGTCCGTACCCAGTGCCAGAGTAAGGTAACGGCATCAGCATCGGCAAGGCCTCCAGCACCAAACCACTCGGTTGCTTCAGGCGAATCGGTCACACTTGAAAGGAAGCATAGTAGTTCTAGCCCGTTGTGCTACGAGGACAGGAGAATGGGGTGCCTTAGGCCATGCTTCCTGTTACCCCAACTTAAGCATACCTAACTTTAAGCGACGTAACGCTGTGCAAATGAGCCTACGCGAATGACGCTGGGAAAAGGAGGCAGCCATAGGACGAACTTCATGCGTTGTTGTATAAAGCTCTCGCAGTTGCAGTCTGAAGGCTTGCACTTTAGAGGCTTGCGATCTTTGGACTGTGACTGTGCTGGTGTTTTCCCCTGGCGAGCTGCTTTGGTCTAGCGGTTGCTGCCACTAACCATATTTGCATGCTGACCCTGTGCATGTCACCCCTAACCGTATTATTCATTTTGTTTGTTTTTCAAGCATGATTTTACTTACCATTCAATTGCATTTCACTTTGCAGCAAATGTAAATCGCCTAGAAAGAGATTAAGTTCTCTGAGGGCGCTTTTATCAAGTGCATTATTATTATTAAGGTGCTCGCCCCGACCAAAGTCTGACTGAGGTCGTGGGCTCGAGCCCCGGGGCATGTGTGAAGCGCCTGAATAGAGATTGGGTTCTCTTGGGGTGCTATGTAAATGAATTATATATACCGATCGCTAGTTGCCAAGGCACGCCGTGTGCCAGCCGTTGCTCATATGCTGCTCTGCTCTCGAGGGAGGAGTCGTTGGTGGTAAATCGGCTGGGCAGACACGCAAGGTGAGGCTCAGCAATGTGTCTCGGTAAGAATAGCAGCTGTTGTACCAGCAGGCTCGACCTTTTATATTTTATCTGTTTCAGGCCGAGCGCTGAACGACGGAGAGCAGAAGCTGGTGCAGTAAGCTGGCATTGAACAGTGACTTTCGCTTTCTTTGTCTGCATTCGCGGAGCCTATGGAGGGTCGGTGTTACTCTGCTTTCACCAACTGAGCCACGCCCCCAACATTGGTGGGACCTTGAATCGACTCTCAGTAGCACCCCACGCTACCAAGACAGCTGAAACTCGGTTGTATAGAGTGCAAGCCTGAAGTTTCCAGGCGGCCACCGTAAATGCAAGGGCCAGTGAGAGTGAGTGGCAAGATCTGGCAGCTTGCTTGCCTCAAAGGAGGATCGCTCCGTGTGGTCGCTCCTAACCGAGTGCTAATCCACAAGGTTGGATGACTACATAATAAAAGTTGCCGCCATAGCGGACAGTGTTTGTTATGACGGTCAATAGCGAAGCATGCACTCTAAGTAGACCGCTGATTTTTCCATGCGAGTCGCCATAAGCCACTGGGAGCTCTACGACTTCGTTGGACCTCTCAACACCGGACGCGATGTAAGCTACCTTGCAATGCGACTGCAACGCCCTCCGGATTACAGAATGCAGGATAGTACTTACTCCCATGAAAGACTATGAATATGCTTTAAAGGATTGTGCACAACTCTTGAATATGGCAAATGCAGCTTCGATAGGACTGTAATTAAGACTACAATGAAATGCTCTTAGCTTATTAACCGACTATTGAGCAATAGAGCTAGAGGAGAGACAACCATAATTTTGATGTTTGACTCATACGTTATCTTCCTTTTTTTAATTTTCTAATAGCTCTAGCTACGTGTTTCGGCAGAGGCTAGACGCCTCGTCAGAAAGCCACACGTTGCTCTTACTGCTGCATTTGATTTGAAGATATATGAATCTGTATTATACGGGAAAAGAAGAATGATATTGACTTTCCGGTAGCGTTACATCAGTAAATTCTCCACCAACTTAATACTGTCGAAAAATATCCTATTACTCAGAGGGCTAATCGACAGCCAACTGGTGCTGGTACAACTCCAATGCCCACATACACAAATAATTGTATGACCTTATTTCATCATTATTATATCGTAATGATGCTCCGGGTTTAAATAATTCATTTGTATAGCACCCCAAGGGAATTTAATCTCTATTCAGGCGCTTCACATATGCCTCAGGGCTCGAGCCCACGACCTCTGCCTGACCTCGGTCGGGGCGAGCACCTTAAACCGTTAGACCAAACCAGCTCGGCATTATTTGGTCACATCCACCATGTCAATCGAGCGTATGCAGGACATCGGCTACTTAATCATGCAAGAGCAGAATGTAGGGGTGGGCCAACTCTACATACGGTCTGATTTTGCTACTTTAAGTCGGCTCTGACGGAGGATAGCAGAACCTAAACTCGCAAGCTTTCGTTTATGGCCATAAAAAATATTGACTGAGTCAAAGTAAAGTACTTAAAGCAAGTCGGAACTACTACTACAATTAAGAAGATATTTCTGTATTTTTAAAATAATGGTACCGTCAATCAGAAGCTGAGTTCACTCGGCAACGAACAGCCAGGCCGCTGTAATTTTCACCCTCGTAATCAGTGTCGGTACAGGAAGGAACTCCGCTTACGAGCCATTCTTTCAAGCCTACATTCAGCTACCAACATTACAAAAATTCGTGACTGCTTAGATGAGAATAACAGCCAAGCTGATCCATCCTTTGTTTACATCCCCTCCAGAATTCTAAAATCCCTACCAACAATAAGACTCTTACAGTTGTTGCAAAACTGTAGCTAGCCTTGTCTATCGTGAACGTAGCTACTGCGACGTTATACCACTTTCTCCGACCTGCACTGGGTCATCAAGCAGTTCACCGACTGCAAGGTTGCGTCACTCACTTTAAGCCCATTCACTATCTGCCTTTAGAATACGAATCCGAAATGCACCCAAGATCGTTTTCCTGCACCTCCTATAAACCTCAATATTCTGGAGACCGTGGCCTCAGCTCATATGCCCCGAAAGCTTAGAACTCGTTTCTTCATAAATATAGGCAGACAATTGAACCTTGATAAAACTCACACGGAGAGGGAGAGAGAAAGAGTGGGAGACAAGGAAAGCAACATACACACGCACGCACTTCCCCCACATACACTCGGCTCGACACTCAGTCTCACACACGCATACATGCACACGTAAGCACGCACACACAACTCGTTTACATCTTGATAGAGTGAGGTTTCGAGGGAGAGAGAGAAGCAAGACAGAGAGAACTTAGACTACGATGCGGTATCCTCTGATTTAAGGAAATTTTCAAAGCTGAAAATCTTAAAGTTACTCTCAGCAGATACTTCGACCTTGTGGCATATCAATAACCAATTGGATCGCTTTCTTCTTTCCAGCATACAGAGCATAAACCGAGATTTAATTCTCCCAGATTTATGTACCACATCAGTATTATTATGTAAACCAACAAAGTACTTAACTCGGGAAACTTGATTTTCTAGATCAGAGGCAGTGTACAATCAGGAAGGTGATGGATTTTTTTCTGTATCATTCTTTATCATCTTCATCTTCGGGACTCTCACTATAAACGACGCTGAGAACTCGGTAATGCGATGCTCCATCACTCAGAAACTGCTGCTCCCAAGAGAGATCGAGAGGTGAAGTGCCTAGAGTGAGTCTCGAGTTCACTGTTATGACCTGTGGGTTTTTAGAACAGTCTCTACTTACTAGGACTTGGTGAGATTTGAGTAGTGACCGGAGTTGCACACCAAATCTGAAATCGACGTCGGCACCTGCACATGAGACACCACATTTTAGGATCGACAAAAAGGCAAGCCTGCTGCCATACTTAAATAACAAATGTTTATTTCACACGTTTTATGCATTAGAAAGTCAGATCGAGAAACATGGTTTTTATAAAGACTAATTATGCAACAAACGACACACGTTGCTTAGGTCACGAAAACAACCCTGCACTGCCTTTGATCCTGTGGCCGGCGGCTGACCACGCCCAGCAGCTTTGTTAGTATGCACTGCTGCGAACCCAAGATGTTTATCTCTGCCTCATGATATGCACGAGACTCGGCGTATAAATACCAAGTGAAACGTGAGATAAAGTCTGCTGCCACCTTATACAACAAAACTCACACGGTGACCCGCATTAGCAGAACACCTTGCCGGTGTGCACACAGCAGGCTGTGAGAAACCTATCAAGTCGGCTCGAGTGATGTAAGCAGCCAGAGAAAGTCATCTCGTCGCCTCGTCCCCAACAACCCAACCTTACCACTAATGGGCATTGCAACGAACCGTAACAAACTGAGCTGGTACAAAAAAAAAGTTTAGCAAAGATTACATAACTGGCAGCAGATCTGTGAACGGTAAGGGTAGGAGATGTAGCTACACGGCAAAGCAGCAGAAGCTTGTTCCGGACCATCTATCACATGCTCACAACGGAACACAGCAAGCCGTGGCAGTTAGCAGGTGCCAGCGCTGGCTGAGCGCTCGGCAAGCCTTCTAAAGCAGCCATCACAGTGACAGCACACAAACAAAATTGTTCTCAAGATGTGCCGCACGGGCAGCATTTCGCCTCGCCTCCTGCCTGCACGGCTGCTATAGCCAGGCGCCCTTGCTCCCTTGGTGGTATGCACGCAAGCTGATGCCTTCCAAAATGGCATGCATGCAACAAGCGTGCGAGTCGCCTGTGCCAGAGTGGCACCCAGGAAGCTTTCTAGAACCGTCTAAGCTAAGCGCAAGCGCGTAGAATGTATGCACCCAGGCACGTCGTCCAGCAAGCAACGTCTCGTGCGAGACCACAGCAAGAACGGGCTACAAGCAGCCGGCATCGGTGGCATCGGGCCGGAGCTATGGCTAAGGTCCGTGTCCAACGCACGTGTTGCTGTCGAGGCCTACAGGGCCTCGAACTCGTCCACCCTCTTCTTGGTGTTGCCTCGGCGGATCTCGCGAAGGGTCTTGTACTTGTCACGGCCTTGAGCGACGTTCTCGAGGTGAAGCTTATCCTCCTTTGTCTGCTTGGTCTGATCGGCGGATCCTTTCAGCTGCGACTTCAGGTCCTGCAAGCAGCCACGCAGACCCGGTGCCACTGCTCATGGCAAACGATAAGTGACCGTCTACCTGGTTCCGGTCAAACCTGCACCGTGGAACAGGAGCTCTGTAGGCCGTCGAATATGGTTCGTGCAGGAGGACAAGCCGAGTCGAGCCATATAAACTTTGGGGTGGAAGGCACTACCTGGATCGGCCTGTGCCGGTGAGGGGTAATGATGGGAATGTAAGTATGACAAAGCAGACCTAATGTTACTAAGCCTGCAGAGAAAGCCACTACCACTGCCTGCACGTGAACCACACTTGCCGACAGCCAATACCGATAAATCAGGCAAGAAAAAAGAGAGGCTGCGATCCATTTGCCCCCCCACACGTGCCCTTTGACGAGCAAAACGACGGACCTCATCTCCACCACACCTAATAGCTCGACACGACGAGTAAGGGGTAGGGCTCAGCCAGCAAAATAATGTGCAACTGCATGTGCCACTTCGGTTTCTTGAAGCAGATGGCAAGAGTGTCATGCCGCTTGCTTGTCGGTGTGGCAACACTAGCGACACAGTAGTTCTAGTGCAGGAGCTGCCCATCTAAGAAGGGATACCCCCTTATATCTGAGTGGCCTTCGAAAGGCTCAGCGATTCCCTCACCTCATCGTGTCTCTTGATTTGCTTGCTCGGGGGGGGGGGGGTCGACTATTCTTTGCCTAAGCCTGTGCCGAGCAACGGCTGCTGCTTCGCTGACGGCATGAGTGAGCCCAAACCCCCCTTCCAGCAACCAAATTATTATAAAGGGTCAACACCTGCATTTTCTCAAACTTACATTAAGCTGCTTTTGCAGACGTGCATTCTTAGCTGCCGCAGTCTCACGTTCCTCCTCTGGACGTGGTACTGGCTCGTTCTCGTTGTAATGCAGCTCAGCAGCTGAAACAGCACATATTGTAAACCAATTACGAGGTTCATAGCAGCACCAACTGTGAGACTGACACTATAGCAGCATCGACTGTGCAACTGAAGCTCGTATAAGGCCATCCATTGTGCTAGCACGCCCTGGGCAGTCCAACCAATTAATTCAGAGAAGACAAAACAATCAAGGCTGCAGTGCAGCCGTCGGAAATATCACTTATTGATTGCCAAGGTAGCTGGGTATAGTTGCATCGGGCATTTGAAGGCTGACGAAGAAGCCTGGTCCGAAATAAGATATTAGTAAAACTGCTCCACATCTGTCTTTCTAAATGCATAAAATTTTTCACACATTTTCTGCACGATTTAAAGTCCTATCTACGTCAACTTCCCGTGTGTGCCTGTGCAAAAGGCATGCGTAAGAAGGGGTTCAACTTCTGCATCAAGACGCGACATACTAAAGATGAACAAGTATCTAGTATTTCACGAACTCATTACTTCGAAGATGCCACCGCACAAGTTGTACTGTGAAACTATACCGATGGCAAAAGATGCCTGCAATTAACTCGGGTTTGGTTTACGGCTAGGTTAAAGATGAACGCACTAGGCACTTACTATTACATGGCAAAAGAAGTGTGACAGTGCTGCAATGAAGTCACTTTCAAAAATGTGGAGCTAGAAGTGGCTGGCAGAAATTCCCAATAGGGCCTGTGGGTGTTTTTGATCCTTACAACCACGTGAGGCTGCACCATATAATAAGTACGTCAAAGCTACTCGATCAAGCAAAAGGCAGCCAAGCAAGCAAAGACTACGGAAGCCAGAACGACATCCAGTCGCACTACTAAATTAGAAGTTTCCGGATTCTTATCGAGCTAGAGCTGTCTCTGCTGGTGGAGCCCACAAAACAGTTAACTAATATCAGTAATTGCTCGGGTAGCACCCTAAGAGAACTAAACCTCTTAATATGCATTTGGCTGGAAAGAAAGCATGTCCATTGGTAAGTGAAAACATGCACCACTTCAGCAACACGCGAAAGCACAAGGAAGACCCGAGCAAGCAGCCCTGCTGCTGAAATTTAAAAGTTATTTTTAAATTTATTTTAATTTAAATTTGAAAGTTACTGAATATCCTCATAATAGGCAAGCGATAGACCAACAGACTTCTTCTCATATGAGACATGACAAAGTCCCTCTAACTCCTCTACTCCCTATGCTTCAGCACCTTAGGTGCACATACGCTGGATTTGTCACAAGTGTGCCCACCATGACCTGCAGACATAGATCGCCAGGATCTCTAGTCGATACTCTCAAGACAGTTATGGCTGATCATTAATTTCTATAAATCTGGCTGTCGATGCTGCCTAATTTAAAGCCACTAATTTCCTTAAGCTTAACGACGATAAGAACAACCTAATAGTTACAGGAAAGCTAAAGTAAGCCGAAGTTAAAGACCTCTTCCTCAAGATTGGTTCGCTAAATACCTAGCCAATGACGTCTGCACATAATCGGGGCATGCTTCTTCAAAACGACGTGTCACTTGTCATTAGATAAGCGCATTGCATCCATGGTAAAGTCAGCCTACGTTCAGCCAAGAAACATGGTCAAAATCAGAGCCAGCTCAAAAAATATTACTAAACCTAATCTAGTTCGTGCGTGCGTGTGTGTCATCGCATATAGATTATTGCATTTGCCTTTATTCAGGACTTGTGCTATGAATCATCTGAAACTTATGCAAAACTGGGCAGTTTGTTTGGTCTGTCGTCAACGGCGTGCCTGGCACTTCCATCTAAACTTTCACTGATTCCCTATCAAGCATAGAATCGACTGTAAAATCCCCTCTGACCTACAGGGCACCTGCACCAGTCCAACCATCAGACCTACTCATTATACCAGTGAGCTCTCAAATGCTTATCAGCTGCTCGTTGTCTTACCATCGATTGTGCTCATCGAAATCTTTTGGTGATCGAACCCTCAGCTTGCATGCCCACAAAAACCAAGAACTTACTTTGGCATCTATCACCACCTCTGCAAGGACTTTGCACCACCTGTGTCTCAGCAAAAGACATGCTCTCCCTGCGTCCAAGTGAACTCAAGTCTTGTTTGTTTCCGCGGGTTTTGCATGCATACATATTACATAGTTTGCTGCATGCTACTAATCAGAGGTCTCACAAACCGGTGGCCCCAAGGGTCTACTCGCATGCTTTAGCAGGCTGGCTTAACTAAGCATGATACCATAGATGCCGTGCATCCTCGATTATAACTAAGGATACATCAGCCTCGAAAAGTTGCTAAGTGCCCGGGTAAACATTTAGTTCTCTTAGGGCACTAAACAACGAATTACTATTACTATAAAGGGCATGCTTAACCAAGTCTTGCGATACATAGAGATAGACAACATAGAAATAGCATTGGAAAGGGCAATCGAGACGCATTTTTTCAAAACACATTACAAAATACCAGCCAGCTGCAAAGACACACTAACAGACGAAGGTAGGGAAGATCAACGAGCACGCGAGATGCCACAAAAACATCTTCTACAGGTAAAACCCCTTGACGACATTATGTCGAACAGACAGCAACTCATACCGTGCTCGGTGTCACCGTCATCCTCGTTCTCTTCCTTCTCGTCGTCCCCATGGCCACCGTTGCCAGCCGTGGCCGGTGCTGGCGGCTCGTGCTGCTCCTGCACGTAGACGGTCACCGGGTGGCTCAGGCGCTCCTCATACATCTTACGGTCCTCTTCCATGCGCATCCTACAATCCGACAGAATCGCTTGCAGCTAAAGCATCGACAACCCCTAGCTGCGAGATCGCATACCGGAAGGGTCACGGGACAGGTCACGTGCGGGACCAAGCGTGCACACACAAGCACGCCAATGGCAATCGCCCGACTTCCAGCGGCCGGCCATGACGATGAGAGAGCTCGAGCAGGCAAAATGCCCAGTCCAATCGGCCGCTGCTGACGGCGGCGTGACTGTGGGTGCGTTTTTCTTTTCGAGCTTGCGCTTTAGCGTGCCGTAGGATTGCCGACTGGCAGCAGCAGCGCTTGGGCATAGAACCAGACGACGAAACGATCCAGCCATCTCACCTTGCCTCCTCGAGCTCGAGCAGCACGCGCTGCGCCTCCTGCGCCTTGTCGGCTGCCTCGCGCTCGGCCCGCTCCACCTCGGCTCGCGCCTCGGCCGCCTTGCGTTCCAGCCGATCGCGCTCGTCCTTCTCGGCCAGGGCGGCCTCGACGGCGAGCCGCTGCGCCTCCTCGGCGCGCTGCCGCGCCGCGTCCAGCTGCCGCCGCTCCTCCTCCGCTTGCTTGGCCTGCAGCTCCAGCTGGCGTGTCTTCTCGTTCTTCAGCTCCAGGTCTGCTCGGGGGCGGAATGACGACGAGGAGAATGACATTTGCTCGTCATCGACGGTCGGACCGCCCCTATTTCAGCCAGCACTGATTCTGGTGCTGGCTGCACTGCATGCCTGCACTGCTGGGAGCAACGGCGCCAGAAGGAACGTGAACGAGAGACCATAAGGATTCGAGGGACGATGGGGCAAGAGACCGAGCTCGGAGGGAGGGGGGCAGCTCGTAATGCCTGCAGTCGGCTGGCCGTCCCAATCCGGGTTCAGAATGCATTAGGCTGCGTCGCCCCGACTACGGGCACCAAGCGACACCACAAAGCTGACATCTGGGGCACGGCATGAAGAGCAGGCAAGCACGCACGCAGCACTCACCTCGCTTTGCTATCTCTGCCTCCTCGGCGTACTGCTTGAGGCGCTGCTCGAGCTCCTGCTTGCTGCGCTCCG
The DNA here is from genome assembly GCA_009760855.2 of Cristatella mucedo. Taxonomy (NCBI): domain Eukaryota; kingdom Metazoa; phylum Bryozoa; class Phylactolaemata; family Cristatellidae; genus Cristatella; species Cristatella mucedo. The sequence continues at coordinate 1,924,212 of WPIO01000039.1, read as the reverse complement.
CCTCCTCGCGCCGACGCTTCTCGTCGGCCAGCAGCTTCCTGCCAGGACGGGCAGATGCAAGCGTACGCGTCAGAGGCGCAGTGGCTCCTGCACAGAGGCCGCGGGTAACGGGAGCGCGCACGGCCGACCGAGTTGCTGCTGCGGCCGACGGGCCACTTACTCGCGCTGCTCGCGAGCATGCTTCTCTTCCTTGGCCTGAGCTTTCATCTGCTGCACCTCGATCGAGTCAGGGCGTCGTCGGCGCATGTATAGCTCGTGGTTGCCCATGCACAGCGCCAGGATGCGCTTGCTGATTCGCAGACGAGGCGTCATGAACACAAAGTCCTGCAGCGCAAGGGGCAGTAGTGTGGACACGATCAGCTGGAGCGAAGCTCGAGCGAGCGCCATAGCTGCAGGCACGACGAAGGCCACCGGTTCGAGAGAGAGAGAGAGAGAGAAGGCTGGCCAGCGGAGCACAAGAGCGAGCGAAGGGGACGGCCGACACGGCAACAGCAGAGGCTAGACTTGCAGGCCACGACGACATTTCATGTTCGGTGCTCGACTGAGGCTACATGAGAGCGCACTGCAAATCAAGCAGCAAAGCCTACAAAACCATTCAATGCCATCGATCAAGCACCTACATTGAACCTGAGCGCCTACTGCCGAATTTCTAAGCTATGCTCACCTATCGCTAACAGGCTGCTACAATCTCACACTTTATATGTGTAATAGCAAACACGTCTCGGGCTCCCTCTATGAACAGCACACTGCTAGCACCTATTTCTATAGCCCTTTGGCAATGCACGAACCCAGAGAGGAGGGCAGGGTACATGCAGCAAATGTAAAGCACCTAGAAAGAGATTTGAGTTCTCCGATGGTGCTTTATCAAGTGCATTATTAGTATTACTATAACTTAAAAACCCTATTGCATTGACTATAGTGGCATAGCAGCTTTAGGTTGATTGCCCGCACATGGCAGAGCACATTTTCACATTCTTGACAGCAACTAGGCTGACCGCTGCCTCCTACTCCTCTTCCGGTTGCACGCTAGTTCGTAGCAGCTCTCCACAGCAGCTCCGTTGCACCCCCTCCCTACCCCGGCAGAGCTGCCCACATAGCTCAAGCACCGCTTTTGACGTTTACTGATGGCAATCTAAGAAGTGCATAGCACAGCTGCTCGGCTTCAAATGCAAAGCAGATACTGAATGCTGTTCCTGTAACGGCATCAGTGTACAGCCAGGGGAAAATACCCAGCAACTCAAGCCTATGTTCGGGCTACCACCAAGGACTGTATCTACAACTTACAGGAGATTTCTTGTCGATGGGCTTGATAACAAATTTCTTATCATTAAAGGAGATATTCCTGATCTCACTCCACGGAAAGCCAATCCTTGGCGTCAACCTGTGAAGAGGCAAAGGAAACTTCCACGTCTGTGTTTGAAGCAGCAGACAGAGGTCAGCTATAAGACAGCAGCTGAACATACAAGCACCATATCAATTCAGGCATGCAACAGACAGACCCACACACGTGCGTGAGAGATAGAAGTAGATAAAAAGACATAGGGCAGAAGCAGAGATGAAGCACATAGCAACCGGCTAGCCATAACACAAGAATAAGCTAGCCAAGCAGCTTACTTGTCTTCCTTCTCGTAGATATTTATGCCGAGAGCATCAACACCAAGGAACAGGTCGGTGCCCTTACGGTTCTTGATATCAAAATAATTGACTCCGTACATTTCCAGATCCTGTGCAATCTTGAGGTACTCGAGCATTGCATCTTCTCGGAGAAGACCTGCATGTTCGCCATACCAATTGACGATGCGTTCCTCCCATTGCTCCTTGCTCATTTTGTGCTGCTCCAAGACTCTGCAAATTCACGTGCAGAAAGGGCCCTCGTGCATGCCCAAACCTATGCGACCCAGATAGTCTCAACCAGGCTCGTGGAATGAATTAGTGTGAACCAGCATACCTTTGAGGCAACAGTCGATCATTAGACAGGAAGCCGGGTTTTGAATGGAGATCCGGGATATAGTCTCCATACTTTGCTTGTACGGCATAAGAAGCCAAGAGCACTGAGGTTTCAGGGGGACAATATATGTCATCGTTCAGGATACCCTCTTTAACTTGAAGGAAGAACATCCTCTGCAATCAGACACCGGCCATTGTTAATCATAGGCTAGGACAGATATTCACAGTTGCTACACTACACCAAGGCATCGCATTCACAAGCACACAGCATGAGAAGTAGAACGAAAGCGATCACCGCCTTATAAAGGTAATTTAAGTAACACCAATACCTGTGTGACATCCTGGATCAGCTCCTCTGACACATCCTCGGGGAAGAATTTAGATCGAAACCTGAACTGGAGCGGCGTCTCTTTTCGAACGTCTTGGTTCAAAACCTAAAATGACCAGAAATCTTAGTACTGGCACTTGTGACTCAACACCGCCTGCTTAAAGGGGGCAGCATGTTAAGGGTTGCAGAATCACTCGATCAGCCAGAATCTGCTGCGCTTCACTTCCTAAACCTTGTACTTGTACATAACCGTGCACAAAAAATGATATGCTTGTCGTAGACTGTGGTCCCAGCAGTCCATCTTCCAGTAACCGTAATCCTAGTTGCAAATATACATTTGAACGCACAACTATTTAAATGGCTGGGGCATCCACCATGACAGTGGCCTACCCAAATTCAGGTTAAATATAGGGCCAACAGAAGTGTGCAAGCTTACTGAAATACGAAAAGCAACATGCTCCCACGATTGTCATATATCACAACCAAGTGTAAAAAAAAAACTATGCAGTATGACTTCAGCTGTTGTGGCTGTAAATTCGTTCAGGCAATATGAGGTATCGATGATGCCTAGTATACTAAAGTTATGCGCGGCATGTGAAAATATGTATTGACAGCCCAAAAACAAACACATGCTGCATGTATTTATACGTTTAGTGCATTGACCTACCACGATTTTTGTATGTCCTCTCTTGTCTGACCAGCCATAGAGGCAGCCAGCTTCTTTCTTGTTTCCTCTGCTGTGGCACATTCCAGAGCCTAGGCTTTAGTGAAATGAAAAAGGTCAGTACTGGTATAGGCCCACTTCAGCTGCCTGTCAATATTGCCATAATCGATCATAGTGGGCAGGGGGATTTACATCAGGCGACTAAGCCACTGCCTCAACATCCAACAAATATTCTTTAAAAAGAAGTCACTGGCCAACCAGTGTGCTTAGAGTCGTTATCTTGCCGCCAAATGTACCAACCGCCGAGCAAAATATTAGGGCTTTAAAATCCAATTTGCTTGACCAGAAATAACTTACCACATCCCGAGAATGATTTAAGACAGTGCTTTTCAGAATGATATCGGCAAACCTTTAGGTCTTAGGGAATAAAAATAAATATACATATAATACATTTGTATGGCCCCCTAAGAGAACTGAATCTCCATTAAAGTGGTTCACTTATGCCGAAGGTCGAGCCTCGATCTAGGTCATTAAAGATGAGCACCTTAACCCTTGAGCCAAACCAGGACGGCATGATGACACTGCCTCTACGACAGTCGAATGGAAGATGGTGTACTGGGAAGACTGTGGCAGCATACTACTAAACAAGGCAGTGACAAAATCACGATTTCAGGTGCCGGCATCTGGTAGCTTCACCTCATTTCTGACACAATGGACCAAAATTGATACCTCGGTGTGCTTCAAAACAGTGGAACTCTGTCCGACAAAAGCCACGTGGAAGATAAATTTATGTATCAGTAGGATAAAAACCCAAAGCATACGACTCATTGGCTCAGAAAATATTTTTACGACTCGTTTGTTACTATCATGGATTGACCCAGCTAAAACCCTGCTGAGGTTTAAGGACATACTTCACCAAATGTACCTACCACGGAGAGATTATCCTTCAAGTGACTTAAAATGATGTTAAATCGACAGCTGGTTGCTTCGATGCCTTGTCGGGAATAGGCAGCCATCAAGTACTAAGCCTAGTTCTTATCGACTAAGAAATTGAGTATTGCTGTATGATATACTTCAGAGAGCTTAATAAACCTGTTTATGCATTGGAGAATTCTGCAGGCAAGGCAAACCTTGTCAGCAGTGTTGTTGGGGTGCAAAACTATTTCTAGACCTGAGTGTATTTACTAAGCTTATTAATTAAAGGAGAGTCACATTTAGACTTTCTGTTTACAACATCAGCAGATGCCGTTGTCGACTGCACTAGCAGCCGTAACTATTAGGTCGCCTCAAGATCAAACTATGGGATAGTGCATACAATACAACAAAGTTAAGATTCTGTAAAAATCATACTACATCAAAAGTGCGCGCACGCACGCGCACACACACACGCACGCGCACACACACACACGCACGCGCACACACACACGCACGCGCACACACACACGCACGCGCACACACACACACACACACACGAGTACCTTTTTGTTCAACTTCAGCCAAGTAGTGTAGCCCTTGCCATCAACATATTGGAGCCCAAAAAACCATATCTCTCGTAGGCCGATGGTTTTCACCACCTAAGAGATTATTAGCAAACAATCAAATCAATCTCCATTACAATTAAACAAAGCTGCATTACAGAAATGAACTACATCAAATGCATCATGACATTTGGCCGGAGCACGCACTATCTGAACCATTGCAAGCATGTCATATGTCACAACTGCCATGTCGAGAACAAACGCTCAAGTAGTAAAATTTGTGGGCACACCTTCCAGTAGTACGACCAACATTGAGGTAAACGCAGCCAAAACTGAGAAAAGTTGAATCTACAGCCACGCGGAGCAAGCGTGCAAACACTAGAGCTCACCCATATTCCAATAACTGGCCCAGAATATTCTTGGCGATGTATGATTACAGGTTGAAGACAGCAGACAAATCAGTTTGTCCCATTCGTGCCATTGCAATTAGATGCTTTCAGTTGGTGCACAATTTGGTAGCCGGGCTTGAATGTCGTTAGCATGATAACTGTCATAGTATATAACTTCTCACCGACCTCTCAACCAAGCAGTGCATCGATAAACGGTCTGTAACTCGCTTTTTGGTTCTTTCCCTCTCTTGCTCTTTAAACTTATCCGAAACACGTCCTAATTAGGCTTTGCATCGCAACACTCACTCTTCTGACTCTCCTGGCTAAGCTGCGGTTCAAAAAATATCTCAAAAGCCTTCAGATGCGTTTAGCTCTCATGCTCCGAATCTCGAAAATCATTCCTGACCTGTATCCCCCTGACTTGATGACATTCAAAAAGTGTAAGATAAAAACACCACCTGTTCCTCACAACATTTTGCTATGCGCTAACACTCGCAGGCTAATTACTTATAACAAGCCATGCTCCTTTTCCAGCATACGTAAAGTGCCTACCGACAGATTTACTTATCTTAGCACTCTACAAAATGTCTGTTATTGCTATCATTGTAATTGAATATTTTAATGCAACTAGGATTTTGACACTGCCATTTTTAGCACACATTCGAGGATATCACAAATTTCCGAATTTGTAAACATCCTGCCACAGTGCTAGTCATGAGACTTTTTAGGGCATTTAACTTGTTTACCCAGATCCACAGATGCATAGGGGGTAGGGGACAGTGCAAGTTGCACCGGACTCGTGTCTACAACAGGAGCCTCAGTCCTATACCCAGCACTGCTGACGCTGCCAGAGTTTCCCAGCGGCTGCCAGACAGCAGAGCCACTGGGAGATGTGCTTCGAGTCACAGCAGGCTTAAGCATTACCTGATCGAACAGCTGCTTCCCAGTGGTGCTCTGCTGGATGGCAAATTCCAGCTCTGCATCCATAGTGGTGACTCGTACATTCAACTACAAGGATAGGATCGAGCGATGCAAAAAATCGCACCACCACTCCTCCCCCACATACATGCAAGCCAGTGGGTGGGTGATGGCTGCCGGCTGCTGCAGGCTAGCCAGACTGCTACAACAGCCGGCAGCTGTCCCTTGCCAGCAGCCACGGCCCAACTGCTGGGTCGCTAACCACCAAACCCACCACTAGGGTGCCTCCTACAGCAGGGTTACGAGGGCAAGGCAAGGGGAAAAGCAGCCCCAAACATTTTCCAAGCATGTTCGCCTGGGTGTTCTCTGTGGGTTACTTATGCCTGACAACTTGAGAGGGCAGAAATCCGGCAACCAAAGGTCACCATTAACAACATCCGGTTGTGCTGCACATGCAGAGCATGACGGTAGCACATGGACAAACTTTTTCAGTCATGTGTACAAAAGAAAGAAAATCTGACAACCAAATTGAAAGGCTGGCTGACAGCAATGAACCACAGCTGCTTTTTTTGGGCAGATGCACCACTTGCTAGCAGTGATTAAACCAGCACCATATGGCATGGGGATGTCCAAGGAAGTCATTAAACCATAATAATTAGCAAGGTATACCTGACTTTAAATGCTCAAGCAGCAGCACACGACAGTGACTGTGCAGAACATGCCGGGAGGCCCCTGATGATGGACTAGCACGGGCCGTACTCACAATCCGGCTTAAGCACACAGAAGAAGCAGGAATATCCCAGAGCTAAGAAAACCGCCCCCCCCCCAAGGCTGGCAAACCAAGAGGAAGCGCGCTGCAAGCCCGAACGAACAACTTCAGGCACCAGACATACTCGATTCAGCAGAGCGGCACTAAACATGGCATCTCTGATCGAGTAAGGGCTATCTGCAAATACTCACAGGCTTCGGCATCTCTGATGGTGTTCACTGCTACACCGTTTCAACTGAAACAACAGGGCGGAGGCTGGTAAGCAGCAGAAAGGTGGCGAACGAGATACAAGATGAGATTCTTCTTTGCTCACCGAACCACTCAATAAGTCATAACATCACAGGGAGCCCCACATTTTAGCACCAACCAGCAGTCGAGCAGTAGTATGCAGTGACAGCAAAGTGCACACTATGGCTGTGTGTGCCAAGGCTATAGAATAACCTTATGCTTCACGCACTGGTGCTATAAGTTCTCTCTAGCAATAGCCCGGCATCAATGAACTAGGAGCACAATAAGCTGACAACGGGAGGACATTGGCTAATTCAACAATAGCTAGCAGAAATGTTGGCACTGCAAGCAGCAAACTTGAGGGGGGGGGTCAATCGGTCACAACTCGGCTATGCCTTCGAATCAGCTTGCCAAAGCAAAGAAAACAATCCCTCACTGATGTATCAGCCAAAGATGCATCAACGGCTGCTAACTGGAAAGCCAAGTTTGCACCACTGATTATTCATGCCAGACGACAACAGCAACACAACTCACTGCAGCTTGCACAACAAGTGATCTGCTGCCCTAACTTCCCGAAGACCTAGAATATGCAGACCAAGTGGCTTTGGGGCACATACCATTGCCGGCCAGATGTGCTCCAAAAAGATTGCCGGCAGGTGAGAGAAATAACCGACACACTGGCAATTAAAAGCAATACAGCATCCACTAAAAAAATTGATTGACAAATGGAAATTATCAACAAACACGTTTGGCCTCCTTGATATACTTAGGCGGACATGTCTATGTGATACAGTAACAATGGTCATATTCGCGACAAAACCCAGACAAATTAAATTGGCTCCGGTAACAGTAACTGTCAAAACCCTTGGCCACAAACCTGCTGCAGTCATGCATGTACTGCTTCGATTAAAAATCTGTGGCTCAAACCAGCCTCGTACCGAGCGATTGATAACTCAGACGAACTACCAAGATCTGCTCATAGATCAGGGACTTCAGAAAACTCTGTCTGCTAGCAATCGACATACAATTAGCTAAAGAGGCCTGTGCTGAGCCGAGGTAAGCAGCCGACTATATGATGTACCTACTTCCGGTGGTACAGCTGCTGTAAACTAGACCTGCAGAAATCAAGTTGATCAAATCCTTAACAACTGAAGGAGAATCTGCTAGGCGATGAAGAAACCACAATGTCACTCAGCACCCCTTATACATTAGCGATCGGAAAACCACCCACGGGTTACTTGCTAAGTTGCTTCACAGTAGTGTGGATTGAATCACCTCAATCGTTGCAGCAGCCAGAAACTAGCACACGAGCTACTAGCAAAGCTGCTTCACACGTGGGGGTGGATTGAAATCAACACCTCAATAGTTGATGCAGCCAGGAGCTGGCTAAGCCAAAAAGGCAGGTAGTCAGTCAACTTGTCAGCTAATATTTAGGTATGCCTATGAAAAGGTTGGTTTCTGCTGTGGGCACAGTGCCCATTGCAGCAAGTCCAAAACTAAAGCAGACAGCCGTAAAATACAAAGTCTAAAACTCGAACCTTAAAAAACCAATAACCTAAAATCCAAAATACATAAGCTGTTCCGAACATTTTAGTATTCTGCTGGCTATGAATATAGTAGCCACGGCAGGATTCCTACAACCTCACAGATATATTGCTTTGCTTTAAGTTCAGCCGTTAGTCCCAAGTGCCATTCGAACCGTTCCCCATGCGCAATCTACATGCAGGCCGACACGCACACGCCCAGGCACGAGATGCAACGGCAGGTACACTACTAAAAGATTGACTAAACGAAGCACGATGCACATGCTCTCCAGCCCAACTCGACTGGGATACAGTGCATCTCACTAAGGAGGCCACACAGCAGCTCTACAGATAGGGATAGCAACACCACCCCTACTAGCACTGCGTGCAGTGTGTTCGAACTTGGCGACCCGGCAGTGGGTTCGAGTCCTGCAGCATGCAACTCTTTGTTGCATGCAGCCGAAGAAAGGCCACAAAGATTTTCTGCTGCTACACAACGAAGGCCTTGAATTGGCTATCTCGCCACTGTCTTGACGTATTCGGTCTCACTACCACGATGGTGCTCGATCGTACTAATGTTACTACACAGCAAAGTAACGATCGACCCAATTGGCTGTACCTAAATTGGGGTGGATATGTCTTCCAGTGGATACAGTAGTTGGAGACCACCATTAAGCCTAGAATCCGAGCCACTCACTCAGCACTGGTAAGCAGATCTACTTTATGTTATCTACTTTCAGCCACCTGGGGGAGGGCAGAGGTTCAATAGGCATTCTGTCGAGTCAAAGCAGCCCGAGCAGCAGCATAGCTGCCGACGAAAGAACGATAACCAACGGGCGCCGTTGCCATTCACAACGCAGTTAATGTGGCTCAGGTCCGTGCTGGATAAGCATGGCAGGCACTGCTTGATGAGTAAAAGATGATATAAACATTTGTTCAGCCAAACGAGTGAAATATTTGAACACTCGGCTCAGTTACCTGAGCCCGAGTCTCAGCAGCTACGTGTGCTAATAACCTTCTGGCAGACATAAAAAACCACAATGTGGATAACTTGTACTAAAGCATGCAAGCCAAATCTACGGTTGATATAAGCTTCCAGTCACACAGGAGGCACCTCAAACGAGGCATTGTCTGAGATGGTACCTTGCTAGGTCAAACGACTGTAAGAATCACTGGAGCAGGCACAACAAACCCATATTAAGTGTCTTGCTCCCACTCAACCGAATAAAAAGGGGTGCTGCCCACCCGGAGCAAATCCATATGAATATATATATAATTCATTTGTATAGCACCCCAAGAGAACTTGATCTCTATTCAGGTGCTTCACATGTGCCTTGGGACTCGAGCCCTCAGCCAGACCTTGGCTGGGGCGAGCATCTTAACAGTTGAACCAAACCAACTCACTCGACCTAATGCCGAAGTGTTTGCCATTAGAGATTCTTCGGAGAACCCAATCTGAGAATGGTACTAATTACGACCAATTCAAAGCTACAGCAAAAGCTATAAATGATCCGAGGCAAAAGATAAGATCATTCTCAAGTCACACCAACAGACTTGAATATATAAAAACAATCTTATAAAAAAGACAAATCGCGAGTCAGCTAAATTGGTCGTGAGTAGACTTATTCCCCCAAAAGAGAATAATTGTCGGCTTCTACTGATTCACAAGTGTTGTGCTTCTGCTGACGGGTGGCAATATTCAAGATATGACCGAGCAGGAGCCTCACCAATGCAGCGATGGCAGCCAGCAGTTTTTATTAAACTCATTTGTATAGCGCCCCAAGAAAATCTATTCAGGCACTTCACATGTGCCTCCGGGCTCGAGCCCACGACCTCGGCCAGGCATTGGTCGGGGCAGCACCTTAACCACTGGACCAAACCAGCTCGCTCAGCTTGGCGGTCAGTCCAGAACATGACCAACAGTCTGCACAAACACATGTGTTCTATTACAAATGTTCTATTCGCATTCACAACAGCACGCTTGCACACACACTCGCGTACACACACAGACTCAATTGCATATGAGCTAGAGCTGGAAACGAAGGCTCTTTAACGGACACGGGAGCTAGGCGCCGAATGCAGGGCTCACTCGACACTAGTCAACGAACAGCTGCTCTTGCAGGAAATTGTAAAGCGTCTAGAGATCTTGTTCTCTTAGGGCGGCGATCAAGCGCCGTTATTATTACCATGTCTATCCTTCAATGAAGGAGGTAAATTACGCGGCTACGCCCGCCCGCCCGAGGGCCGAATGAGAGACTGTGGGCCTATTCGCACGAAATCTGGGTCAGTGGATCGTCGCGGCCGCACCCTTCCAAGACCGGCTGGATATCTTTCGTGAAAAAGCCCCGCGGGCGGCCAGAGCGCACAGCGGGCGCCGAGCTCGGTAAGCTCTGAGCTAGAGCGGGCGCCGAGCGGCAGCGTCTGGGGGTGCGACCGTCGCGGCGGTGCCGATCGCCGCACCGACAGAGCCAGAGCACGCCGCCCGCGTGCAATCGCGAGGCGGCAAGAAGCGCGCGCAAGCAATGAATGGCAAGCCGCGACCCAAGAGAGGCTTAAATGACGACACTATCTCAACGACTCCCAAAGACGTTTGCAAACGGGATGCATGCTGAGCCGAACCGAAAGCCCGAGCGGGCCCGCCGGTTAAGGGCGTTGCCCGGTCTCGCCGGTGGCGGCAAGCGGCTCAGGACCATGGCAATACGCATCCACCGTAGTTACTGCAGCTTGAACGCCTTGACGGCACGAAAGCATCGGCGCCACCTACTGCGGCGGCGCGGTCGCGGACGGCGGCACCGAGTAAGTTGGCGCGCTGCACAAATTGCACAAACAAGGAAGCCAGCGGGAAAGCGCGGAGGCGCCGAGCCAGTCTAGTAACGCCGTCGGCATCTGAAAGGGCGCGACGGTAGTAAGTGATTGGCGTGCTTACCGCTCACGACGAAACGTAATAATTAGTCGCCAAGCACGCGCGTACGCTTACCTACTACCCAACGAGAGCGACGACGGCCACGGTCCGCAGAGCAAAATGGCGGAAGGAAGACGGAAATGGGGCCACGTGAAGATCCAACCAACTGGGCGTTGCACCGCCATCTGGTGGAGGTCTGTATCACCACCCCCCCCCCCGGCCGCCGTCCCCCGATACTGTTACGGCTGCCGAGAGGCAGTGGAGATCATCCCGTTTGCCGCCGACCCGCCGCTCGCGGTGTACGTACGTCTCGATATCGTGCAGGCGAGCTGTGCACATCCGTAAGTGCGCCGGCTTCTGAAATGCTCGTCCGCTAAGCAGGCGACTAGTTCGCCGCCGCGGCGCCTGCACGCGTGGCTGCCGCCGTCAGCCGTCGCGCCCGTTGGTCGGTGCCACAAGCGGCCCTAGCCCTACTCGGAGCCGGTGAGAATGTTGCGCCGCCTGTCAGCAGTAGGACTCGTGCAGTCGGCTGCGGATCCGTGCGCGCGATGCCAGTGCCGCGGCTTCGGCGGACAGCATCCGACTCCGGTTCGTCTGCTTTGTTGGCCAGGCCATTGTGTACGCTCGCTCGGGGGGGGGGACAGTAGCGACCGCGAGTGCCTCGCCAGCTGACGCCCCCCCCTCCCACACATCCATGACCTAGTATCGCTCGTCGACGGATGTTCGGCAGCGCATCGCAGAGCTTCACAACCGAACGGACGTCGGTGTTTAGGCAAAGGGGTCGCAGATTTTCGCGTAGACCGAGAGTGAGAGCTTCCTGCCGCCCGAGGTTCGTAGGATTCAAGGAAGGACAATGCCGGCTTGCGAAAGAATTCTACCGGAACTATACACAAGCGACGAATGCTGCTGCTGCTGCTCCATTTGTCCTCACCCACCCATCAGCTTGCGATTGGATTTGTTTGCCAGGAGCCGTGCAGCTGGCTGGCCCTATACGGTGCAGTGTGTAGGCCTGGCAGATTGCCAGAAAGTTGGATTTAATTTGAAGGGTCTCAATTTTGCAGCTGCTTCCGTCGCCAAGATTTTAATTCCCGTGTGTCACTTAGAGTTCTTGCACCAAGTGTGCCCTTATGTTCAAGCCTGACCTTCGAGTTTGAGTCGCTACTATACAGGTATCAGCTCGGCTTTGTACTTTGGACCTCTTTCCTTCCTGTTTTCCAAATCAGTTCAGTGCCAGGCTGTGCAAGGGGGGGGTTGGAGAAGATGATGCAGCCTGGGATTACCAGTTGTGTGTAATAATAATAATAGTACTAATAATACATTGGTATAGCACCGTCGTACAACTTAACCTCTTTCTAGGCATGTTACATATGCTGTTAAGAAGCATGATCAAATGTTTAGTAGCACCGGCACAGCGTCAACAGGCATAATATGGTTCGAGGTAATAGGCACAGCGTCGAAATGTAAATATGGTTAGTGGTGACATGCACAGTGTCAGCCGGTATAAGCCCTCAAATGAATCCCAAGGACCCATCAAATGCTGTAAGTGATGGTGCGTTTTCAGCTTCTCTTTAAATGCCGTCGAATCAGGAGGATGTCGTGACTTTAGTCGGGAGTGAGTTCCAGGCTTTGGGAGCATACGAATTAAATGCACGGTCTCCGAAGGAGTTGGGATTAGTTCGAGGCATAGCTAAACGACTGGAGTCGGAAGAGCTAGTGCTACAATGCCTAGCCTGGGAGGAGTGGTTTGGATAGGAAGGCTGGAGCCAGAGAATGAAGTGGCCTAAAAGTGAGTGGTGGGAACCTTAAAGTCAATATGCTGCATGACTGGGAGCGAGTGCAGGTCGGTGAGAAGTGGTGTGGTTTGGCAACTGTAATGCTCACGACAGACAAGTTTAGCTGCAGAGGGTTGCACCAGCTGTAAGCACCTGATTGCACAAGCCGGTAGACCAGCAAGCAGTGAGTTACAGAAGTCAAGACGGGATGTCACAAATGCAATGGGCCAACTTAGATGTGGTATACCTGTCTTATCAGGTCCGAATGTAGCAGTGTAGAATAGCAGTGCTACAGAGCTGAAAGCAGGCAGATTTGACAGTGGATCTGATGTGGTCTTCCAATGAGAGGTCACTTTGGAACAGGGCGCCTATAATTCATGTAGATGTCACAGGAGATATGCTGGCAGAGCCAATTTTGAGGCCTAAACTACCCAATTTCTGAGTTATGCTTGGTTTGCCCACAATTTGTAAGTAGGTTGTACCATTATTTAATTTAAGAAAGTTTGCTGCCATCCACGCATGGATTTCATCAATGCATGCAGCAAGGGAGTTGAGAAAATTTTACATGCTGAAGCTGAAGGGCTAGGAGGGATCAAAGCAAAGGTACAGCTGTGTGTCATCTCCATTAAAGTGGAAGCCTAGATTTGAGCTGAGCAATCACATCGTCGAAAGGGAGAGCTGTGAAAAGAAGCAGACCAAGCACTGAGCCCTGAGGTACCCCGAACTTTATTGGTTCCACAGTTTGTCTTTCGCCCATTTACATCAACACTGCGGAATCTTCCATTGAGATAGGACCTAAACCATTGCAGTGAAGTGCCAGGGATGCCTAGGTGAGATGAGAGGCACTCGAGAAGGTCTTGGTAATCAATTGTATCAAGCACTGCCGAAAGATCAAGCAAAACAAGCAAAGAGACTTTACCTAAGTCTGCATTCCTAAGAAGGTCGGTATATGCCTGAAGCAATGCCAACTTTGTGGAGTGATTAGCTCTTAAAGCAGACTAGAACTTACTTCCTAGACTTGAAGTTTCAATCTAGGTGTTTAGTTGGTCTGCCACAACTCCTTCCAGTGTCTTTGATGGGAACAGCAGTAGGAAAACTGGGTGGAAGTTTCGAAAGCTCTCTTTGTCTATCGTTGCTTTCTTAATTAGTGGCCTAGCAAAAGCCTTTTTGAAAGGTACATCGACAAGACCTGAGGCTAAGGACATATCATGTGATGTATCTCCTTCTGTAATTCCACAAAGTCATAAAGACTATGTGGGTGTTACGCAGGAGAGTTTTCTATAACTCACAGCCGAAGCAGCTTTCAGTACGCATTCGGTAGCCTAAAGACTTCATCTCACGCAACAAAGAGAAATGGGAAGCATAGCAGAGTCAAGAGAGCAGTTGAGGTAGTGAGTAGCGTGGAAGTAGCAGCTCAGGACCGCTGAAAAGGATGAGCCATAGTCGTCAGCAGGAGAGTAGTTGTCGTTGCAATTGTGGAATCGAGTTCCACAGTCCAGGACCTGCAGAGCTAAAGCTTCTGTCGCCAACGGTCTTTAAGCGGAGGAATGGAACAGCTAGTTTATTGTCCACACAGGACCTGAGGGCATGACGAGGCTGAAACTGGTGCTGCAGTTCAGCTAGATATAGATGAGCCATGCCGTAGCAGGCCTTGCAGGTCAGCGTAAGAACTTTGCTCTGTATCCGTTGTTAGTTATGCAGGGCAGCAGCAGATCCATGCATCGTAGAACTAAGACAGTAGGAATAGGGTTTAGGGGGCTAAGTAGTCTTCTTTGACTGGGATATGAATTTGAGGATGAGGTCACTAGTTGCCACATTAAATACAGACATTGAAGTACTGCACGGACTTGAGGGAGAAGAGTCCTGTGGGGGTCTTACTAAGAGGCATAAGTCCAGTAGGTATGCTGTTACTTCAGAAATGGACTCTCTGATCTTGTCTACCTTGCTGACAAAGAAGCTAGGGAAGGGCTTAGCTAGATCACAATCAATGATCACTAGGTAAGAACACTGAGAAAACCTGGTGAAGGTTAAGGAAATGGTTGATGGTAGAGATAATCATTTTTTGTATTGTGGACCTGTGATTCAACAGTATTTTCATAAAAGCTAGACTTGATCTTTACTAGGATAGATTGGTACGATCTACAATAGTCTTAATATATCTGTTGATGACAGCCAATCTTTTTTATGTCTTTTTAAGCTTGTGCTAAGTAGCCATGGCTACTTTAATCTGCAGAGAACCAGAGGCCGTCCACACGAGAGCACTGAGTGCTTAGTCAGGGGTTCAAACTCTAAATAACTCTAAACTCAAACTGTAGAACGTCGGCTGGCATCCTGTTGTAGCATTCTATTAATGATGAGAGATCGGCAGAGATATTGAATAGTGGGGGGGGGGGCAAAGAAGATATTTTCGTGCTGACAGCATTAATATAAAGGTTCTATAGGTTATGCTGGGTGCATATTATTCTTCGTGTAGAGAAGGGTTTATACTGCAGACTGAATGAGGTCTACATATGGCCAGATCTGCAGAATATTGTAATAATAGAAGGCGATAGCATACAATTGTAGGAAAATGTTTGATCCGATGTGTGACCCTTGTTGTGAGTGGGGGTTATGCTCATGAGCCCCAAGAAAAATAAGTCAGTCAGTGTGCATAAGTCGGCACTTAAGGCATCAAAATGAATGTTAAAATCACTCATAGCAAGGAAAAATTGATTTCTTCCTCACACAATCAAAATTAGATCAGAAAAGTCTTTAATAAAGGAGGACTTGGTACTTGGGCGATGTATTACTGCCTCCATTGGCAGCTTGTTATTGGAGGGACTCAAAACAGACGATTTAAAAGACTGCTTCAAGAGGGCCGAGTTTGGATGAAGGAACAGGTGACAATGGCAACTTCACCAGTTTTCATTGACTTTATAGGTATGACAATAAAGAGAAGCCTGTCGGGGTGGTATCGGTTAAGTTCGTGCAGTTACGTCCATTTGAGCCAGGTCTCAGTCAAAGCAAACAGGTCAAGATGGTCTTTAAGAATCACATCACGGATTACTTGGGGTTTATTGCGCAATGAGCAAGGGTTCCAAGGGCAAACTTGATTGGTGGCAAGATTGGCCCACCGGGTTTATAGCCGGCCTGATAGCTATACTAAGTTAAAGTGATTCACTGCGGTGCTTGAGGGCGAGTTCGGTGCTTGAGAGAGAGAGAGAGAGAGAGAGAGAGAGAGAGAGAGAGAGAGAGAGAGAGAGAGAGAGAGAGAGAGTGCACAGGGCTGCTCGAGAGAATGCTGGGAATACTAACCAAGCACCCCTTCTCCAGCTTGCTTCTAGTGGGTTTTCTGCAAAATGACCAGAAGCTGCATTCAAGGCAAATCCTTGCCATTCGGATGCTTGCCTGTGTGGTTTAGCAGTCCCTGAAGATCGGTCGGAGGTAAGAGAGATTTCGTGGTCTGGACCATTAGCATGCGATCTGCTAGTGCTAGAGTTGGCAGCTTGGGCGCATTAAAGCCTTGGAGCCCTGTCGATTGTTCGATCGATTGTTTGTGCTACGTAGCTACGTAGCTCACTACCACCTCAAACATATCTTCTCTTATCTGCCCTGCTCTAAAGCATCAGGCATCTGTTGTTTTGCTGTTGAAGTAACTGGGTGTAGCTAGCAAGCTTTGTCAGGGAAAATGGCAGAGACTCTGATCTTCTGCCTGCAAGTCGCTGACAACCGGGAGTAGAATGTGTAATAGTCGGTTTATAAACAGTGCTAGCCGGAAAAATACATGCACCTTGGGGATCATGATATAAGTACAGAGCTCAAATAGTATAGTGTTTTATGGGCTGCTTATGACAAAATTTGACCAGATAACAGGGTTCACATGGTTTAGGAATAGTTGTAACAAATCTTGCTTGCTGCCACCTTGGTTTTCTATTTGGATGCTAGAACAAGTAAAATTTTGTAGAATGTAGAGCTTGCTTCTGACATCCAAAAACTGCAACATTTCTAGGCCCACTTGAAATAGCCATTGTTAATTCTGCAGGTTTTTCGCACCTAATTGGCTGACCAACTTGGCTTGTCCACGCACACACTCATTTGCTGTGCAGAAAAGATCATGTATCTGCTTAGATGGAACTCTATCCACCGGTAGACCTGGTGGGGGATTGGCTCGGAGTTTAAGTTGCTTGCCTTTGACGACCGATGTAGTGGGCTCAAGCCCTTTAGCATATGTGAAACATCTGGACAGCGATTGCTATACGAGTGAATTGTATGTTTTTAAGTATTGGTGCCATCTTTGCTAGTTTCTGAAAGTTCCTGTGACTGGTAGGCACCTCAGTATTTGAGAGTTGGCTGCACATGGGGGCCCACCATCCATGGGTGGTACCGGTACGGCAACAACATTTCTCTATACGGCACCAGGATTTCTGGCTGATCTTGGTGCTCACAGCCTGGTTTGTATTGGACTAAATGCCTTCGTGTTAGTATACTAGAAGTGCCATGAATCTAAAGCTGAGCTTGAGCTCTGAGCTGGCTCAGGCCGGGTCACAGCCGATCTGTTCGCCTGCTTTGCTGGGTAAAAGCAACATACTTTGCCCAGCTACAGATCCGAGTTACTGCAAACCAGCAGGGGGCATCGGCAGAATATTTATTTTTTATTCGAAATCTGCCATTAGTTGGCATCCAGCTTCTTTTGGTTATTTTGCCGAATTTGTCGGCAAACTAGTGTTGTCCTGACTGGTCGAACAAAAAGCTCGGCTGCATAAATGCAGCTACTTGAGGCTTGCAGTCAGTTGCAGGCATCTTGTCCTGCTGGTCATGCTAAATTGGGGTTCCAGTCTGGTGTTGAGGTCGGTTGATTTTTTGCCAGCTCTGCCCCCACTCTTTCTCTTCCTCTCCCTCATGAAAAGGCACAGATTTAACTTTCCTATTGTATTCTCTCTTTGCCATTTGTGCTGCATTGTCTAGGCATTGAAAATCTGTGCAAACAAGAGCTTATCTAGCCGTCTGGCTGGCTAGTTGCATACTCTGCTTGGTCATTGGCTGGCCATACAAAGGGTTAAGATCTACTAGTTCCATGCGAAAGTAAAGTGTATTTTTACATCACTACCCTCTCGACCTGAAATGTGTTCACCTGGCCTCGACATAAGGGTGCCCAAGATTAAACCAAGGAGGGAGCCAAGCCTTGGCCTAGACCCGGACAGTAAATCACAGGACTGGAGGGGCTAGCCAGAGAACTTTCCGGCAGGCATGTTGTCCTGGTCGTTCTTGGGGTGGGGTGGGTGGACTGGGGCCCACTGGTGATATAATAGTCTGGAAGTGATCAAATTACCCCACAGGTTCAAACCTGTAAAAGCCACTACCAGACCTTCGACATACACGAAGGCTGAACGATACTATAAGCATGCATGCACACACACACACACACACACACACACACACACACACACACACACACACTTACATGCTCAAGCAACGGCTACAAATGAACGTTGGACCCTTCCAAATGTCGAATTAGCAAGAGCGTCCCTCCCATCTTATATCCTCACATTCCTTCATCCATCGCCATCCGAATCAGTCTGAGCATCGCCATCAGAACCCGTCCCACCTCGTTGGAGAAGGATCAGCTGTCTTGAAGAGAGAGCAGAAAGTCAAACAGCGAGGAAGATATTGCAGATCCAGGTACCAATTTCACCAATGAAGCTGAGGACAAAAAATTGTGCTTCCCCAAATAGAAAGTCCTTAACGATCGACCATAGACCTTGGTCTGACCAAATCCAATGCTGAGCTTCTGACGTTTAAGCTTGGGGAGTGGAACTTGTTGGATGAAAGTATGAAAGTAATAGATCAGAGAAATCGTCTCCAACTTTTCCCCAACTTCTTTAGTCGGCAAGATGGGCCGGACTTCTGCAACAATATGGCTTGTCTATTCGAGGCCATATGAAGGGAATCGTGCCTATTCATTGACAGTTCATCCAAGAGCCTTAAAGCCATGCTGCTTGATACGGCAACCAGTACCCATCTCTCCTTCTATTGCTCACTATGTGCACCCTAACTACGACTGCACCAGTGTCAACTGTTGCTGAGTGTGTTAAGGTAAAACAACCATGGCTAGAAGGTCACTAGAGACTTCAAAGTGGTGTCATTCCTGATAGGCTCCTCGACTGTTTCACACATTTTCCTTGTTTTCTTTGCCTGTGAGACTGCAGGGACACCAAAACGCATTATCAGAGAAGGGACTAGCCACAGGAGACCATGCTGGAAAGATTAACATCAAGTGGGAGTTCTAGCTGAGTCAAAAGCCTCTTTTTGTGTAGTGGCAGAAGACCCTTTATGACTATCATCGCCACTTTCAGTGGCAATAAAGAATCACCATCCACAGGATTCGAACCCACAACCTTGGACTCGAGATCGTAAAGAGCAACCGCCTTACCTAGTGTGGCATCGCGGCTCACTGATCGACCCTCGGAAGGGGTAGTGATGCCAACACTGCAGTGATGCCAACACTGCCCAGAAAGTTAGGTGTCTTCAAATGATTTGTCGAGGCTTGAGGTAATGAGTCAGGAACTTTCGAGTACCTCCAAGATCTCTTTCCACAGCTTTAGGAGGTAAATATCAAAGCTGTTATCTTCGTCGGACCACGAATCAAGTAGGTCATCGAGTGTGAAAAATTTGCAAAGAAGCCTAACTTGATGGAGAAAGCGGATTGAAGCAAACATTTTAAGCATTAAGTTGCTTTAGCTGTCCTAAAGAGCTCAAATAGTATGCAAAATTCCTTCAAAATTCACATCCTTGATGCTCATCATTGGCGGGTTCGAGAACATGGGAGCTTACTCAGAGTACCAAGACGAGCACTCTCACCAGGATATACTGGACTTGGAACGTTGTTACCGCAGACATTATAACGAAAACATAATGGGGACTGTGTTTGGGGCTTTTTCGACAAATCGATATGCAGTATGGCTGCAAATCGAGAGCATCCACTTGTTTCTGAATCCTTTTGAGTCATTTTCGAATGACTTCAGGGAAAATACATGTTTATTTTGATTCATTTGTTCTTTTGACTAAATGTGGTGAACAGCCAGATGCAAATGTGTCAGTTTCCTTCTGGAAATTGTTAGCTTCAAGTTAATCACCACCCTGGTCACAAAGGCAAAGTTTTTAATGGCCATTTTCAAAACTTCCGAGGCATAAGCAACTAGAAAATAGCAGGTACTACCTAATGACAAAAGTGTAACATTGTGTTATCGATCAACAACTAAAGAGCTTTCTGCACTTGGCATGTCAACATGCCCACTTTACTGCTGATGACCTGAGCCTATTCTATGAACCGACCGTAAATTCATTATCATTTAAGATGGAAATGATGGACTTTTGTAAACCCTAGAAAAAATAAAGAGTACTAGCCAGACTGTTTTACAAACTATGTTCAAGTGTGGTAGTCGATTTCTTCTTATTTGGTTCCATTCTAGCTTCCAGTGTCGGAATGTTTCACTGCAATAGCAGGAAATGCAAGAATAGGGGTGGTCCAACCTCATTGATATAGTTATGCGCTTGTGTATATGTAACCATAGTAATCGTAATAAAAAATATTAAAATATATCATGTGCATTTTTAAATGCTGTCATGCGGCTGACCGGAAAGTAGCTTGGCGGGGTATCTGGTAGCCTCATAAATACTTTCGTGAGTTTAAAAACACAAAGTTTGAGAGTGTGTGTGTATGTGTGTGTGTGTGTGTGTGTGTGCCCGTGCGTGAGTGTGTGTGTGCGTGTGTGCCAGTGTAGGTAATGTGTTTAAATTTCCATTACACGTTTTCTTCTTTCTCTATTTTGCCATCTTAATCATGATAGTTTAGCTGCATTATTTACAAAAAAGCTTTTCCCCATCGCCGACTCCCACCACATCTGTACACAGCCGTGGCTGCCAGAATAAATTCGTATATGTATGTGTAAGTGTATTCGTATGTGTAAGCTCTTAATGCACCATAAATAGGAATGTTTATCGGCTTCACTTTTAAATATGCCATCGACTTTTGCTGCCGGTCGGTTTGTGGTGATCAATCAATGTCGGAGTGGCAATGCACAAGCAAAGTTGTCCTGAGAGTTGAATAGTCCCAGGGCGTTCACAGTTTCTCAATGCCAGCTTCATTGAGTGTCGTGAGCAGCCAGCCTGGTGGGGGGGGCAAGAAAGGAACTTGTGAACTCAGTCACTTGAGCTTCTTTCTTTGTCTGGCACCGTGCAATTGCTTGTTGAGCTTATCAGACCTCAGCCGGCCTTCCGGCTCCAAACTGACCTATCTGCAGGCTTCCTCTTTTAGCCGACCAAAGGGCTCAACGGTCCTGGTGGCCGGCATCTCGATTGCTTGACTCATCCAGATCACCATCTCAGACTAAGACTCTGTGCCGATCACATCGGGTGCAGTTGTGCACCTTTCTTCAAGCTTGGTATGCTCCAATTAGATGGAAGACGGTACGGTCATAGGTATGCAGCCTTCTTTTTTCTCTCGATCGCCTTGGACTATTTAAATAAGGGACCTGCTGTGGTCACTTGGGATCACCCTCCACTAAGGCAGAATATCCAACCAGCTGGTTCGACTGGTGGCAGCTAATGACTAAGCAGTAGCATGGTGCAGTGTCTGGGCTCTGATTGATCAGCATTTGTGTATTTTCTCAGTACTAATAGAAATAGCATCTGTGCTCCAGTTGTTTCCCGAGCTGTATTTGACCCTCGATTATCTCTTTTATCTACAATACCTTTTAATGAAGATTTTGAAGAGAAAAAAAGAAATGTAAATGGGTCTTTTTTAGCCAAGCCTAAGTGGTAAGTCGTGCAAAGCATGTATTCAAATGCCCAGGCGACGATGGGGTAAGTTTTCTTAGATCCGCAGCCAGCGAAATTGGTCCTCACTCAACTCCTCGGTGAACCAGAATGCTTGCCAGACGATATTGCCAGTCCTTTGTCATGGCTCCTCTCCCAAATAGTGGCTTGCATACTGGCTGCTGTGCAGGCACTGACAGGCAGATAGGACCTTCCTGTCGTTGCCTGTCTTCCATGGCAGGGTCTACGTGGCTAATGAGATTAACACATGTTGCAGCTGCCCACATGCATCATTAGGTCCAATCTGGGTGTGATATGCCAGATGAGGTGTGAGTCAGTTTGAGTCTGCTATGTGGATGGTTTGGTCAAGGTCCCGTATGTGGAGCGTGCTCCTTCGGCTGTTTTGAGTATACCTCCCTAAATGTGCGTGCATAGAAAAGCATTTGCACTCATTTCTTCACATTCTAGTGTATTATGGTCACGTGCTGGCATAAGGACGGTTAACTACTAGAGATGGCCACACAAAGCACATACTCCCTGGCATAGCATATGTAGGTTGCCCATCGATGTCAATGTTTCCTGACTTCGATGGACAAAGGCTAGCTAATGAAAAGTTTGGGTGCTCTGTTCAAGGACTACCTTCCGTTAGCATAAGCCGTAATAGTAATAATAATAATAATTAGCTGATTTAACAGCCACCTTTTGTATAGCAACAGAAGATTCTTTGCGACTATCACCATCACTTGCAGTGGTGATAAAGGATCACCCACCGCAGGATTCGAACCCACGACCTCGGGACCGAGCTCGTGAAAAGCAACCGCCTTACCTAGTGAGCCATTACCGTGCTGTGGAAGTGAGCAGCACCACTTTTAGGGGCAAGGTTACTTGTTTCGTTTGATGTTGCAGCTCTGGGCAGTATCAACGATTGATCAGTATCAATCAGTCACCAACGACGAATATGTGTCCTACTTCCACTGGATTAGCAACCACCGACTGCATGTCGAATAAGCACTTTGATAGTGGCCCGTCATGTTTCATAACTTTCGGGCCTTTCGCCTCTCCAACGTGAAGATCTTTTGTGTCTTGCCCCCAACTAAAAATCTTGTCTGCCTCTGGCTACAGGAAATGGGTGCTTATTCATGATAACTAATCTAATAAAGTGATATTCTGAACATCGCAGCCAGATATAATATGGGTCTTGTGACGTTTGAACGAATTCTGAAGGTGTGATACTTTGAGCAAATGCTGTTGACGGAAGTCTCACTCCCCAGCATGCATCGAGTGTGTGCACGGAGTTGCACTTCTTTCACTTCCTGTCTAATAGTCTCTAGAACTATTTGGTGATTGATACCTGTGGCACATTGGGGGCTAGCAAACTAGGCAAACTATCGTGTGCCCATGAGAAACCATGAGAACTCATGAAACCCATGAGAAACTCCTAGTCTGCTTGGGAAGGTGGGCCCGTGTGACCACTGAACTAGGCAGTAAGCCTCTCCATTGGCCGGCAATCTTGCAGTTCTATTATGATGAAGAAAAACCCTAATGTGGCAAATTGCTAATGTAGCAAAACCGTCAAGCATCAAAAGTACGATGCTCCGCGGCTTCCTCCTCAGTCTTTCGTCCTCTGGCTGAATTTGATGGAAAATCACACTTGTGTTCAATCTCGGCTGTGCAGCGAGGAGTGGCTTGCTCTGAGTTTCTCGTTTTCTTATTTATATGGGTGCTCTATATAAGATGGCTGCTTCGTGGCCTTGGTCCCGAAGTCGCGGGTTCAAATCCTATGGTGGGCGATTCTGTATTGCCACTGCAAGCAGTGGTGATCGCTAACCGGTCGACATACTTCTTTTGCAACATATGTAAAATGCTTAGAACGAGTTTTAGTTTGGTCAGGGTGCTATCTAAATTTCATATTTTTATTAGTAGTAGTATTATTAACTATGAAAGTGTATTTTGCTATTCGCGCTCATAAATGCAAATGTTTGGGCTTTCATCCTTTTGGCTTGCTAAAAATTAGCAGTGACTTCTGTTTACAGGATTGACCTGCATAGAGGTTGTACATTCAAAATTATATAGGTTAATAATAATAATTCACTTGATAAAGCACCCTCAGAGAACTTAATCTCTCTCTCTAGGCGCTTTACATTTGCTGTAAAGTGAAATGCAATTGAATGGTAAGTAAAATCATGCTTGAAAAACAAACGAACTGAATAATATGGTTAGGGGTGACATGCACAGGGTCAGCATGCAAATGTGGTTAGTGGCAGCATGCACAGTGTCAGCACGCATAAGCACATCAAGGACGAATCACAGGGACCCGCTAAATGTTGTCCTAAATAGGTGTGTTTTTAGGTTCCTTTTAAATGTGGTCAGGTCAGGGGATGTTCTGACGCAGGTCGGGAGGGAGTTCCAGGCTTTGGGAGCATATGAACTAAATGCACGGTCTCCAAAGGATTTAAGGTTTGTATGAGGTATTTCTAGACTGTTGGATTCCGAAAAGCGGGTGGTACTATGCTTGGCCTGATGGGGTAGTATATCTGACAGATAGGCTGGAGCCATAGAATGAATGGACCTAAAAGTGAGCAACAAAACCTTGAAGTGACAAAACCTTGAAGTCAATCCGTTGCTTGACTGGTAGCCAGTGCAGGTCGGCGAGAAGTGGAGTAATGTGGCAACTGCGACATTCACGACAGACAAGTCTAGCTGCCGAGTTTTGCACCAGCTGAATTTGCCAGGTCTCTTGACTGCCAAAGAGCCTTGCTATCATCCAAATTTGGCTGGTCCTTGGCAGTTGGGTACTAAAGTAGATCAAACTGAATCTCTACAGTTTAAGACTAGCTTTCCAACAATCTTTACTCACTATTGCTAGATTTGGTGTACATTGGCCGAGCCTTGGCCAACTCCATAGCTTATCTCTGAAGAATTGAGGTATGCAGAGACCTCAAACAGAAAACATTCTCTGCTTCCTTTGCTAAAGAGTTCTGAACAACTGAATTTTCATTGTTGATCTAGTAATCTGTACAGCATCCAAAGAATTGCTGTTTCTAGAGCCTGCACACAGGCTGTGAAACAAAGGATTCCCCCAACCAGAGTAAAAACATCAGCCTCAAAACCTAGCCAGAATCAAGAACTCTGATTCTTGTTTTACACTCACCTATACTCAGAGGCATAGTATAGTGAGGTGGACAGATGTCCCGGGCACCACGGCCAAGGGGTTGCCAAAAGCAAAATAGATTGTGTACATTTTTCAACTCTTTTTCATGTGAGAATACAATCTTGATTTCGAGGAAATCCGTGTTTCAATGTGTTGGATCTGCCTGACTTGCCCTGCCACGCCCTATTCCAGCCGAGAACAGTGGACCCACTACTGGATATGCTCACTAGCTGATCAGCTAACGTAATGGCCGCTCAGGCCCGGTTCCTCTATATTCCCGGTTCTTATAATAAACGGCATCAGTCTGAGCCGTATTTTGCTGTGGGCGGCTGCTCGAACAAATCTAACACAATTGACTTGCTATTGCTGGCTGAACTAGTTCAGCGTTTTTACAGACTTAGACCTAGTGTGCCACTCGCTCTGACGGCACGCACTCAACGACATGGAAACACCGAGGGGACCTCAACCGCCTCCCTCGCTCCCACAGAGCAACAAGCACATGGCAACTCCGGTGGCGATTCAACTGCCCTTTCTGCCCACTGGCCCCATCCTGCCTGCAGTTACCTAGCGTCAGGGGCAAGCCGGCCTGCTAACCCCATCAAGGGCACGGCTGAGCACCGATGCATTATTAGATCACACAAGCTAGCCTTAACTGGCTACGCCTGCTTGTCGCACACGCCAGCTCATACGGTCCATGCAATGTTGCTAGTGTAATGCCCTGCGATTATGAACTATAGTAATAATAATAATAATAATAATAATGAACACTTGATAAAGCGCCCTCAGAGAACTAAATCTCTTTCTAGGCGCCTTACATTCTCTGCAAAGGAACTAGACGAGCTTGACAGCTGAGCCTCGATTAAGAACTAAGAGCTTTACCGCTGAATTGGAATGAATTTTGAGATAGCAGCAATAAGCTGAGGCTTATGAGCATCACTTTGCATAATTATGTACAATAGTGATTATTGTGTGAATTATGACCTGGCTAATATATAAGGCCTGTGCTGGACCGCAGTTGCTCTCCAGGAGCAACGGTTTGCCGGTCGGTGAGTCAAGTGCTGAGCGTGAGCTGCTGCAAGCGTGCTAGCAAGTTGGCTGGAAGTAACCTGTGTGTGTCAGCCTGAAAATACAGGCTATTATTGCTCGTTTACTAATACGGTTTTGTTGCTAGTGCTGAGCACAGAATATCAAGCGCTGTTTTTATTGTTGGTGTATATATCGCGACTCGGGACTAAAGACACCACTGGAGCTTATGTCTTTCATTGCCAGTTATGGAGATGTGTTTCCTAATTTGAGAGTTGCTTTGCAAGTTCTTCTCACCATAGCTGTATCAGTTGCCAGCTGTGAACGTTCGTTTGGAAAGCTGAAGATAATCCTGTTTTATCTGAGAGCATCAATGGGGCAAGATCGACTCTCTGATTTTGCCTTGTTAAGCATAGACTGGAAAATATTGACTCAAATTGTAATAGACCAGTTTGCTACGTTTAAGGCCAGAAAAGCTCACCCAAGTCAAAGCTGTGATAGCTGCCTTGTACATGTACTGCAGTTAATAAAACTTTCTCGACCCGATATGCCTTCTAGCATGGTTTTTTGCATTTCATCTGTTGTGGAACTAGTTTGCAGCAATTTTCGACAAGAGGAGGGGCGCCATTTGTAATTTTGTCCCGGGCTCCAAAAGGGTCTCACAGTGCCTCTGCCGATGCTTCCACGTGATTCCACTCGCCGATCCAGAATTTTCCCCCAGCTTCGTTGCTGTGTTTGCAATAGAGCACAGTGTCATCTTAGTGCATAATAGCATTCTAGTGTTTTTTCCTTAGGATTTAGATCATAAATAGCCTTTTCAACTCGATTTTAGTTAGAGAACTACTTTTCCTTTGCTATTTGGAACGTTGGTGGGCATATTTTGCATCAGTTTTGAAAATCTCTGTAGGAAATCTTCACTTGGGGATTTCAGCATCACTTGTGGTCACTGGTGTTTATTATTGCTGCTTAGTGAACCAAGCTATGAGCCACGGATTGGTTCATAACTCTCTTGCTGAATGCTTTAATCGATTGCTACCTAATTTTGCATTAGCTTCTTATATGTGCCAAGCCTTGAGGTGGATTGAAAGTGCATGGGTTTCTGTCTTGCGATATGAGCAACCGGCAGTAATGAGGTAGATACAGTAATACAGTGTAATGTTGTTTGGTCCGAGCTTCCGGATGCAAGATAATTAATAAGGCTCAGTGCAAACAACTGTGGAAGTCTCCACATAGGAAGTCCACTGAAGGATTGTTGCTGTCAGCACACGCACGGCGGCATGCATGGGGTAGGCATCGGACTAATGGACACTTGCAGTTCAGCAGGCATGGCTGTGCATGACTGCATGTTCTCCTTGTCACCATTGTTTTGGCAGTTGGACCTTCTTCTCAACAAGGTAGTACGGCAGCACTCGTTTTTTGGGGTCCCCATTTCCTCTGTACCCAGAATCGAATGCAGTCTAATCTCTTCAGCTCGAAATGTATGCCTGGCATATCACATCTTTAGCAATTGTGCTTATATAGACTTTTGTCCTGCTTTTAGTTTTACCTTTGTCCTGCCGTTAGTTTTCTTGTCAGCCTCTATTATAATTGCATTTATTTTCGCAGGAGCTGCCACACGTGTGTGCCCCGATGCCGGGTTAATTCTCTACGAAGCTTCTTTGACGGTGCAGATGCAAGTGCAAGGAATTGAGGCATGAACGTTGCTGGCTGCTCAGGTAACCAACTACAAACACCGTTCGTAGGCAACCTAGATACGTCCCGGCTGTGCAGCCAGACCACGGGCTGTTTGTCTAGTTGTGGTTGGACCTTAGTTTGACCAATCGAACGCGTGACACCACCTCACACTCTGTTGCATTTTGGAATTTCACCACTCGCGACCTCCAAAAGTAAATGGCTGCAAAGTAAATGTGTCTAATGCACCTCATAAATACTTCTCTCTGTGAGTTTATGTGTGTACCTGTATGATTCTCCATATCTAACTGCACGAAGACGCATGATTTAAATATTAAATATTAAATACACGGTACACGGTACAAACCGGGAGCTCTCTCTAGTGCATACAAATATCTTTGCTTGGTCGGTAGCTAACTGCTGTCATAGCACAGGAAAATAAGGCACCGTATCGGAATTTTGATAGTTGGTGGAGTATGCTGCTTAAAAGTAGCAGTGAAGGACAGCTGGAAAGAAAGTGTCCAATCGAAGGAATTGGCAGCAGGAGGAAGTAAATCATCATATCGTGAGAACAGTCAGTGGAAGTGTTATCTATAGGCCTAGAGCAGGCATAGCGGGAGCATCATTGTCTATAAACAAAAACAATGAGAGCTGATGTATTGTCTTCAAATATCCGAGCGTACAAGAAGGCTGCATATTGAGCAGTTATGATCACATAAGTGTGCTGGAGCTAATGCATGGCAAGCTATGTAATTCACGGAGGGAAAGCGGCGAGAGGAGGAGAGAGCAAGAGATAAAGAGACAGAATGACAAAGATAGCCAGCCAGTGAGTAAGAGAGACCGAGAGACTGACAAAGAGAGGCAGAGAACTGCAACGGTTAACAGTTGAGGCAACATGACTCAAGAGCCTGTGAGCATTGGATGGGGGAGTCTAGGAGGGATCAGACTGCCTAAGCAGCTGCCAGCTTTTGAGCACAGTCGAGGGGCAGATAAGGGGAGCCTCCATGCATTGGCAAACTGCTGCCTTGCCAGCTGTCGGGCGATTTTGGAACAAACAATTGCTCGACAATGCAAAAACAATGCATGAATTATAAGGGCTGCCGGATGAGTATGCTTGAGAGAAGAGGGCTGGATGGATGGATTGCTGGCCTCTATGCCGGCTGCCGTCTAGAATGCAGAGAGTAGTATTAGTAGCCTCGGCAGGCCTGGTTTCTTCTAAATGAAGTGCCGTGTGTTTGTTGGAGCCAGGAGACTCGTGTTGCTGGGTCATGCTACCTAGCCTGACGACCGGCTGTCTGGAGGGCAGTCACAGATTAAGCGTAGCGGTGCTTTAATCTAAAGAGATCAAGATCGGCCGATCCAGCAGAAAAGCCTTGGCAGTTATCACCTCCTTGCACATTAAGGATTGTCTCTGTTGCAGTTCTGGCATCCGTGACTTGGGTCCTGAAGTGCGAGCACCTTATCCCTGTAGGCTAAGACCCAGTGAGTGAGTGGTTCTACCTGTTGCCCGCTGGTGTACCTACCGAGCTTTGCCTTGGCCTTGGCCGAATGCTAACCATCCAACCGATGGCTCAACCATCAATGCTTCATCTTGCAGCTTATGGCCTCTCAGTGCTAGCCCTCAGATAAGCAGCAATGAGAGGATGATGGAGTGGATGAGAAGCCGCATTACCCTGGGACAGTGTTACCTGGAAAGCACAGTCCGTGCTTAAGATCCTTGCTTATTCCGGCAGGCAGGCGATAGGGGCCCTGACATTTGCAGCTTTCTGCGAAATAGGACTGTTGTCACCCTTGGTAAAGGCTGTACTTACCGATGACGCAGTCTGAGCCGGTTGAGCAGCTGGCTTTGTTTGTCTGCGAACTTGAAGAGAAAGCTATCTTATCGCTTGCGTTCGTCCAAAAGCCGTGTTCGTGTTAAGTGGCCTAATGAAGTTGAAAGCGAGCTAGTTTGCTTGCTATGAGCTGCTGTGTAAGCGCCAAGGCACTGACGGTGAGCATACTAGGGTGGGCCTCAATCTGTCTGCCGTTGCAATCGATGGCAGGACGGCGTGCGCCGCCTGGCAGTGTGCTGCTGCAGTCAGTAGGCCAGCGTGTTGGCCTCGCCGAGATGTGGTGTCGCGCCTCGTGGCAGGCACAGAAGCCACGGGCACGTTAGTGAACGCCCATCAAGCCGGCGAAAGTCGTTCGGAAATATGCCGCACGTGTAGCTACGCTTGGCTACCGGCTCAGCCGTGGCTCGGATGTTTCTTGTGTGCGATCCTTTGTGATAGCCCTACGTCCGACGGGCTGGGTAGTGCGACCGAGCAACAAGTCTAGACACTGCACCCAGCACTCTAGACACTTGGCACTCTAGACAGCTGCAGACGTTGAGGGGTCTGGCCCTCTCTGTCCTTCCTTTTCCGTGCTCACTCCGGCAGCTCTTACATTCCATGCATGTTTTTTGCACCGTCCGAGCCATTGTTGGTTCCAAGCCAGCTGCCAAGGCAGCTAGCCGAAGTTTGTGATGGATGGATGTCCTCTCTGAGATGCTGCTAATGCTTGGCTTTGTGCCGGACTGCCGAGTCAACCATCGAGAGCCATTGTTGGCCCTTCAACTGCTCGAGAGGCTTACGCAGTCTGATCCCTCGGCGTGCCTATGCTCATAGGGCTCCTGAGTCACGTTCTCATCACATCCTTCTGTACGACAGGTGCACACAGGTACACACACGCAACCGCCAGCCCACGGGGCTGGTCCATCCGGCGCATGGTCGGTGGATTTTAATTACGTTTTTGTCACTGTTTTGCTGCTAAGCCATTTTTGCCTCAAGTCAACGACTGCAGCCGAGCCTGGCCTAGGGCTTCGGTCGCGGCCGTCCAGCTGTACCACGTCGGCCTTTCCATCCCTTTTCATCCAAGCAGCCCTGTGCGATGGCAGCTCACAATTCAGAGAGACCATGCTGCTCCACCTTTTTTTTCTAGTGCCCCAGTCGTTTGTGGCAGCATTGCACCTGCTGTCCTGCCCGGATCCTGTCCGGTCTTTGTGCTTCACTGCCATCCATATCTCAAGCTGCTGCAGCTCAGCTCCAGCAGGGCTGCACCTGGTCGCTGGTCGCCGGGGGGGGGGGACTATCCTGAGAAAGCTTAATGAGCCTCGAATGTGCCAATTAAGGCGGCCACCTCTGACAGGCCAGTAGGACGAATGCAAGCTGTTGACAGAAAGTGTCCCATTGTTTTACTCCTGATAGAAGCTCAATCGGCTGTGCTGCTGACTCGCCACCCACGTGTTTCCTTCATTTCCCACACTTGTATGTCTGAGTGTGAGTGTGTGCCTCTCTCTGTCTCTGTCTCTCTCCTCTCTCTCACTCTCTCTCTCTCTCACTCTCTCTCTACATTGTGAGAAATCTTACTCATCGAGCCGAGGTTAGGGTATGAGCCGTCGACAGCTAAAGCTTTTAATGAGCTGGAATTCATCGACGACACAGCAGTTCTGTTTGTACTCAGATTGCGCCGGCATCTCGGGTATGTTATGTTGCTGTCTCTTGCTCTTTTCTGATGGTATGTGCGGAAGAGGAAAGATGTTCGAAGCATGTGATTATCATGAACGGCCACTTGTTTATCATCCAGATAAACTGCATTCATATGCGCTAATTAGGTTTGCTTGTGTCTGTCTCCAGTTTTCACAAATGTGCATGAACGGCCACTTTTTTTCATTTGGGTTACCGAATGCTTTCATTTTTTGCTTGCGCCTGCTTCCAGTTCGCATGTGCCACACGTGCACCCACAGACAAACACCGACCCGACGGCCTAGTCCTCCGGGATTCCAGAACAGTATAAATCAGTGATTCTGCCTTCGGTTTCTGTCCTTGTCTGCTTGACGATGCTCAACGTAACACCTGGGTCAACATGCAGGATAGCAAAGTTATCTTCCTGCTGCCTATGAAGAATTTCTTAAACTGCTACTAAACTTCTGCCAGTGTAAAGTGTTGACTATATTCTTCATGTTAAGCAGTGTTTTAAATCCAGGAAAACACCGATAATGGTTTGGTGCAGCAGTTAAGGTGCTTGCCCCGACCGAGGGCTGACTGAGGTCATGGGCTCGAGCCCCGAGGCATTTGTGAAGAGCCTGCATAGAGACAAAGTTCTCTTGGGGCGCTATACAAATGAATAATATTGTTATTATGTTTTTAAATGGCATGATGAAAGAGCAAGTCATTAGACCATAACTGGGAGGTATCAATCTGGCTTTCCAAGCTTTCACGTCTGGTCCCTCAATCTAGTTTCATAAGTTTAAAAAATCCCGGGCTAATGTCATATATTGTGTGTACATAATGAGGGTTACCAAGCTGGCAAGTCAATCAGATCAAAATGGGTACACTGCCTTGATGTCACACTAGGTATGGTGGTTGCTTTTCACGACCTCGGTACCGAGGTCGTGGGTTCGAATCTTGCGGTTGATCCTTAATTGCTGCTGCAACCGGTGGTGATAGCCGTAAAAGCTCTTCTGTCGCTATACATAAGAGGCTGTTAAATCAGCTAGTATTTTTTATTATCACTTCTGCATCTCTCTGGGCTTGCACATCCACGTGAGAACAGTAAGATTCATATTCATACCGAGATAGTGCCAATCGTCTGCTGGAATCGGAGCAGGCTAAAGATATCTTTGCATTGCGAAAGCTCAGGCTAGACTACCAAGACCAGTGAGGCATATCCTAGCAGCTAATTATAAGTTCCCGAAAAGAGATTTTGTTACTGCAGCGCTCTGCACAAGCATAAAAGTTAGTATTGCTATTATTATATCTCGTGGCCATCAAAGCAAAGTGGAACGCAGCTTGCCTCAATGGGGTCTTTGAGCATCGAAGGCCGAGCCATCAATTCGTTGGCTCACCATTTCTACCAAGTGCACCAAGGGTCATTGGTGAGTTTGACACACTGCAGTCAAGCTGCTGGCTTGCCATCCTAGGGTGTAGGTGCTTCGTGCAGAACTAATCACTGCAGAGTACAGGGTCCACCTTGTGTGAGTGCATCAGGTCAGCCTACTGTCAGGACTGTTCCAAGGGGTGATCTATTAGCCAGCATTCTGGCCTTACAAACAAGCAAGTGGCTCTCATTGCTGGCTCGGCCTACCGTCAACTGCCACGCCTCGGCCCTCTCTCTAGTAGCTCGTGTTCTGTGAACGGCAGCAGCCAGTTACTCTGCCATGCATCGTTGCAGCTTAGCTGATGGTGCCTCTGAGTGAGGGGAAGCTTGCTTGCCGCCCGTCACCCGTTGCTTCGGTGGCTGCTGCACCTGCCGTAACCTGAAGCTTTACCCAGTCAGTCATTGGCAGCTGGCCCAACCCGTGCAGACGGCTAGCCACTGCTTGCCAGCTCATGCACTTTCTCTCTTTCTCTCCCCCTTTGACTCTCTCTCTCTCTCTCTCTCTCTCTCTCTCTCTCTCTCTCTCTCTCTCTCTCTCTCTCTCTCTCTCTCTCTCTCTCTCTCTCTCTCTCTCTCTCTCTCTCTCTCTCTCTCTCTCTCTCTGACTCTTGCTGTCTCTCTCACACTCACTCTCTCACTTTATTGACTGCTTGCAGAACCTTCCGGCTGACGTTTGATGCCTAGTGCACCCGACAGCCACGCAGGTGAAGTAGCTCCGACTGCCTGAGCTTCGGCTTCTGCAACACGTCTAAGCACTCGTAGCCATCGACAGCGGGGGCACTTGACAGTCGCCATCACTTCCCGCTGCCACCGGCGCCATGGGTTGCGTTGGCTCGCGCCACCATCAGCGAAGGCACCAGGCTCCAGTCGATGCGACGGACTTGGACGACACGAGCCCGACCGTCTTCTACGTGCAGAACGTCGACGACCAGGGTGCCGAGCTCAACGAGGGCCAGCTCGAGGTCGAGCCGGACAAGCTGCTGCTGCGCCAGCGCAACGGTGCCGCCATCGAGTG
Source organism: Cristatella mucedo (assembly GCA_009760855.2). NCBI lineage: Eukaryota > Metazoa > Bryozoa > Phylactolaemata > Cristatellidae > Cristatella > Cristatella mucedo. Next base: position 1,890,745 of record WPIO01000039.1, on the reverse strand, counting down.
GCCGCTGCGCTGCCTGCGCCGCTACGGCTTCAACGAGGAGCTCTTCTCTTTCGAGAGCGGCCGGCGGTGCATGACAGGACCGGGCATTTTCGCCTTCAAATGTCGCCGCGCCTCGATGCTGTTTCACACGCTGCAGAGCTACCTGCAGATGAGTGGTCAACAGCAGCAGCACGGTGGCCTCGGAGCTGGCGGCGGCGGTGTCGCCGCTGGAGGCATCATCGGCGGCGGCCATCGCCGCCTGCTGGCGCCTGCAGGCGCCGCCACTCCTTCCGTTGCAATGGGAGGTACTGTTGGACAGCAGCAGCCGCTGCTGCACCTGGGCCCGTCGTCGGCTGCTCCGCCTCCGCAGCGCGAGCGCTACATGGAGCCTCCGCAGGCGAGTCCGCAGCCGCTGCACGAGCTGCGCCCCCTGACGGCTGTCGTCGAGCCGTACTTGAGACCGCTGTCGATACGCGGCGGCATGGCTGCCGCTGCGCTCGACCCGTCGTCTGCTAGGTCGGGCTCGGCGGCGGCAGCTGCCAGCTTGTCGCTGCGCGACTCTGGTGACAGCCATACTTACATGAACGGCGTGCTGCCCAATATGGAGGCGCACAATTACGTGAACACCAATGGCAGTGGCAGCCTGACGAGACTCGGCGGCTCCAGCGCTGCCGGAGCCGCAGTCGGGTCCGATGGCGCCTCGAGCGACCGCGGCGGCAGCAGGGAGCACAGCCGCCCGGAGCTTAACTACGCCGACCTCGACCTGCCCGGGTCCGACGAGTCGCCTCACAAGCGGCCGCTGCCACCGGGTGACTACCTGAACGTCACTGGTGACATGGTCTTCATGGACGTGTATGGCGCGCACTCGAGCAGCGACGAAGACATGTTCGATCCGGACTCGCCGCCGGGCTACATGAACGTGCTTGCGGGCAGCAATGGCGGCCACGAGCCGGGCGGCAGTGCCGGCCACTCCATAGCTGCCAGCTCGGTGCGTCAGAAACAGCGCAGCGATGCTAGCGGCGCCAGTGGCGGCAGAGTGGGCAGCAAGAAGGCGGGCGCTGCTCTCAACTACGCCAACCTCGACTGCATCGTGCCGACCTTGCCAGCGGGCTGGTGTGCCGGTACGTACCTGGGCCGTGCTGCCCACCTGCCTGGGACCGGTCCGGCACAGCTGCCAAGTGCAGAGCAGCCCACAAAGAATGAGCATTTTACTGGCAGCGACCAAAATTGCACTCCTCGTCCAAAATTGCGCTCCTTGTCGGAGTAGCTGAACCCTTTTCCCCTCCGACTGCATGCGCTCTCCTTTCTTCCGGGCGCCATGGCTGACCGCACGTTTGCACAACGTTTCGTTGTGATTTTATCGTCTTTACTGGTCGCTACTGGGTCTTCTGACAAGGTTCTTTCACAGCACCTAGAAGAGACCGTCAGTTTGTCCCGGTGTCTTAATTTGGTTCGGTACTATCACTCTGATCGTATGCACGCCTGTATAGCTTTATCTAGCGGTTGCCGATGCACTCCAGATGCTGTCCGAGTCTTGCTGTCCTGATTTGGCCCAGGGCCAATGCCCGCTAGCCTTAAACGACCAAGGTCGTCGGTTTGGTATATGGAAAGTGCCTGGATAGAGATTAAGATCTCTCAGGGCGCCGTGCAAATGACATATATACAGTGTACGCTGAGGACGATCACCAAAAAATCACGGTGTCTCTTGCAAAAAACAGTTATGCCCATGGTGACCTCATGCGTGTATTAGCTCTGCTACTGGTGTGTCTGCTACTTCTTCTGTTGCCGCTGCCGCTGGGCTTGCTGCCGCTGGGCCTGCTGTCGATACCGCTGTTCCTGCTGCTGCAGCAGCTGTGTGTGTCTGTTGGCATTTATATTTGCATGGTTGACAACTCAGGCTTAAAACGTTCATATTTATCATAACATGTGAGCAACAGATACCAACCGTGAGCATGACCCTTCCTCGCTAAGGTTACCACAGTTGCTAACCTACGACCACTTCAACCCTGACGTCTGCTCCAGAAGGGTTTTACTTCTCTCGTTGTTGTGGGGATCGTGGCTCCACGTGACCGTAATAATAATAATAATAATATTGCACTTGATAAAGCGCCCTCAGAGAACTTAATCTCTTTCTAGGCGCTTTACATTTGCTGCAAAGTGATACGCAATAGAATAGTAAGTAAAATCATGCTTGAAAAACAAACAAAATGAATAACATGGTTAGGGGTTACATGCACTGGGTCAGCATGCAAATGTGGTTAGTGGCAGCATGAACAGTGTCAGCACGCATAAGCACATCGAGGACGAATCACAAGGACCCACTAAATGCTGTCCTAAATAGGTATGTTTTTAAGTTTCTTTTAAATGTGGTCAGGTCAGGGGATGTTCTGATGCAGGTCGGGAGGGAGTTCCAGGCTGTGGGAGCATACGAGCTAAATGCACGGTCTCCAAAGGATTTAAGGTTTGTACGAGGTATTTCTAGACTGTTGGATTCCGAAAAGCGAGTGGTACGATGCTTTGCCTGATGGGGTAGTATCTCTGAAAGATAGGCTGGAGCCATAGAATGAAGAGACCGTGAGGGTTAAGTGGTATTTGCACCAGAAAGTTTCAAACAACCTACTTTGCTTTTGATGGGCAATTGATTGTCAGTAAATAGCAAACGTATGCCATTTTTGCTAGAGCAGGGAAAGCATCTGTCTATGGACCTGGATGTGTAAGGCTATTGGCTTTGCTGGGCTGTTCAATTGGCATAAAGGAGCTAAACTGTGGTGGGCCTTCAACGGGGATTTGAAATCGCAACATCCATCTCTAGAAGCGATATTCATATCAACTCATTGATTTAACTCAGCTGAGAATTTCTTACTACTGCTTGCTATTCGACCAAAAACCCTTACAGGTCCTCTAGCAGAGAGGCTACATGCATGGCTCAATTCCTGGATTTAAATGACAATCTACTAAACATGTTTAGAATGAGCTTTAGAGCATGTGCTTAGGATAGGGCTACCAGCCTGCTGTCCCCCTCATGTCCATTGCTTCATTGAAACGATACTTGGATACATGTTTCTGCGAGTAGCAGCTCCTTCGAGTAGCTTGGTCCTTGTCACTGTTTGTTCAGTCTTGTGTGTACATCGTTCGTTATTCAGTTCTGCATTCCCTACGTTCCAGGAGTGGCTACGGTCAGTCAAAGCAACACCCTATACGTCTTGGCACATATACAAACTAATGTCATTGGCTCACACAGCTCCTGCTGCCACCGGCTCCATCCCTCCTCCCCTAAAGCTTAGCCTATTATCATTCAAATCCAGCTGTTAAAAGTCAGCCATTAGCTCGAGTTAATTTAGAATCGTAGGTAGCCTGTGTTTCAACCCGCTTAGCAGCTGCCGAAGTTCTGGAGAGAAACTGCACTTACCAGGTCCAGCATCAAGGCTTGCCTATTTGCCTATCATTCTTGCTCTATCTGTCTATATGTTTGTGTATGTGTGTGTGTATATATATATATATATATATATATATATATACATATATATATATATATATATATATATATATATATAGAGAGAGAGAGAGAGAGAGAGAGAGAGAGAGAGAAAGAGAGAGAGAGAGTGATATATATATATATATCCCTCTCTCTTTCTCTCACTGTGAATCTATCTTCCTCTTGGACTTGATGCATCAATGTTGCTCGTTCCCAGGCAGCGGCTGCCCCACTTCTTCTGCCTTACCCTCTGTGTTTATTATCTAATGTTAGTTTGCCTCAGCCTTCATTCTTTCCATTTCTTATTTCACAGCCGGATATCTCTGAAAGCATGTTCCATTATAAGCTAGCACGTTCGATTATGGGAGAATGTCGAGAAAATACTTATAAAAATTTGTCCGACAATAGAATACTTGTATAGGGTGCCTTTAGAGAGACGAACTGGTTATAAATGAGATCGGAAGTTCTGACGCCTACCACATAAAAGAACAAATAATTATACAAACCACGTCTAATCCGGAGGTAAAAAGAAAGCAACATATCTTCAAATAACAAATTTAACGATCACTGCATCATATGCATCTTGTATCCCAACTTATTGAACCTTGATAGTTGATTACATGAATGCAGCTTGTTGAGGTGCATTCTTGCAATACAACTTTTATACATCTTCATTTTCACTGTAGTTTTGTGTCCTGTAAAATCCATAACCCAGCCAATACTTCACGGATCAGCGTGAAATCCGAGATGTGGGTGCAGCTCTACTGTTTTTTTACATGATTCTAGAAAAATTTCGGATTTCGTTTGGATTAATTTTTCTTTAATGTCCATGAATGCAGAAAATAAAGTTACACGATATTTAATGACGTATAGAGCAAAATCTATCCAGCCGAAATCAGAAATTTGGCACGTTCAGTCTGGCAACAAAGCATCGATAATCGACTGCTTACACTTTGGAATGTTAATGACGGGAGGGCTGCCGGTTTCTACCAGTGTATTGAGTATTAACAGGTTTTTAGAAATGCTCGAGATTGTACAGCTCGATTGCAAGCGTGACTGGTTGTGGTTGTGGCTGCAGTCGTCGACACGGGCTCTTTACTTCTGCTCCTTGCTGCATCAGAGATCACCTAAAATTGCTGCTGTTTTAATTATATCCCTTGCATAGCATCCATCTATAGTTACAATGCAGTTTTATAGCATCCATCTATAGTTACAATGCAGTTTTCCAATACTCAATCTCGTTGAATTTCAACCTCATAATCGTTGTGATAGCCGGGCATCTGGCATGCCGAAATGATACTCTACTCCCACCTTGCAGGGAGAGATATATATTTTAGCTGTTATATAGGTTGATTGCTCTCCATATACGTTCGTGCAGGCCTCAGGAAGGTCAACTACGCCAGCGGTGGAGATGCGAGTGCCAGTGAGAAATTGTCCGTCAAGAAGAGTCAAGACGAGGAGAAGCACCACTCGCAGCACTACTCTCAGATAGATATCAAGAAGACCGTGGCCCTATCTACTAAGGTCACCAGCACCGATGATCATGTGATCGGAAGGAAGACGAGACATGACAGTGCTGCCGACGATTTGCAGTAGCAGCCAGTATGCTGTCTGCTGACCTGTTTATCCCGGCATGCTTCCGCTGTTTGTCACGTCAGGCAGATGTCGCGAACGTTTAACTTGCCAATGCCTTGCATTAACTACATTTCGGCATCGACAGCAGCGGCGTGTGAATCACTCCCAACTTCTGACTGGAATGGCTTGCTTTACTGCCTTTAGATTTTTGGCTTGGCCTGAACATCTCTGTCTTTCTCACGGTAGCACGATGTCTCATTGACGACACCGCAAAGGTCTCAGGAAATACCGACTGTTTTACATGCCCCGTCCTTGCAATCAGTGTCTTTTACATAATCTTTAGAGCTGTCTGCTTCGGTCCTTATTTTAGTGGGGAACTCCCTGGTTCTTGTTCATTTCTTATCACGGCTGCTCGACCTCATTTGGAAGCGTACATAGGCCAATACCAAGTCACGAAAGCCGGATCGCTCGGTTACCCGTCGGTCTGCTGCTACCGACGATGACAGCTATGTGGTGTCTGTGTTATGCTTCCTCACTTGGTCAGCACCTGAGGCCATCGCATGTATCATACACGTTTGTACACTCCAACAAGCCGCTTGGCTTATGCCGTAGCTTGATGCTCCTTTCTGTCTGTCTTTCCGTCTGCTGCCTCATCCTTGCATGTCCTGAAGCATTTTCTTTTTCGAGTATAGATTGTTCTTCCTGTTTGACTACTTAGACCTGTGCTCTGGCAACCATGGCAAGCCGTTGGTTGTTGCCCGGCAGAGTGCTTTTAGTCAATCGGCAAGAGTTATCCCACTTCTAGGAAGTGCTTGACAGGGAATGCTGTTGAGCTAGCATAAGGTAATCGTTACTCCTGCTGTACCCCACCTCCATGCTCTTCGTCTCTCTCTCTTAACTTTCTAACTTCGTCTGTCTATCTCAACTTAATGCTCAATCTTGGTCGGTAGTGTAATTATTAAATCTGCCACTACAAAAATACTCCCGAGATCACTTTTTATTTTTAAATGCAATGTCGCTCCTACTCCGTAACTCGCAAGCATCCTATTTGCATCTGCTGGGACAGAGTTAAGCCTGCAACTGCCGGGGGAGGGTAGTGAGTGGTGCCGTGCAGTCTTCGACAATCATTTGGATCTGCTGTGCTGAGTGCCTCCGTAGTCTGTCCGTGTTTGGTTCCACGTATTCAGCATCGAATTGTTTTTGTCGTTACTTTGCCAATCTTGTGTCTTAGTTATTTTTATGTATCTTCTATGTCGGTTTGGGCTTGCTTGCCCTGATGCTCTTACATGTTGACATATGTATGCATGCATTTTGTCATCCCTAAGAATGCTTCTATTTGATAACCACATGCGAAGTTTTGCATGACTATAAATCGAGATTAGCCAGGCCCTAATAAAGAGATGCATGGCTAGCACGATCGTGTCTCTTTTCTGAAGCCAGTGGCTACTGCAAAGCTTCCAAAATCATCTGCCTGAAGGTGATGATGTTGGATCAGCTTAGCATAGCTTTTTTGTTTTTAGATTAGGCCTAGCACCGGCTTGTCGCCTGTCTAGTTCCCAGGGGACCATGTACGGTACTGCTTAGGATTTCTACCGGGTTCTACCTGTGCCTAGGTTGCAGTGGAGTACAGACTATGCAAGGTGCTGTTTATGCACACGCCTACTTCTCCAAAACTTGAGGATCGGGGTTTAGCTGCTCTTTCGAGCAACTGGTGCGATCGGCTGCTGGATAAGCCTGTTCGGAGACTTGCAAAAGCCGGTTTAAATTCCTGCGGCTCGTAAGTGTACACAATTTTGCAATGTCACAGTGTCTTGTTATTTTCTACCTTGCACATCCGTTGCCTACCGTCCTTGGTGTATCTCCGTCTGTAACTCCACAAAGTCATAAAGACCATGTGGGTGTTACGCAGGAGAGTTTTGTATAGTGCACTCACAGCCTAAGCGGCTTTCGGTACGCATTCGGTAGCCAACAGACTTCGTCTCACGAAACAAAGAGAAAGTGGGAAGCATAGCAGATTCAGGAGAGCAGTTGAGGTAGTGAGTAGCATAGAAATAGCAGCTCAGGACCACTGAAAAGGATGTGCCATAGCCGGCAGTAGGAGAGTAGTTGTAGTTGCGTAAGAATTGTGGAGGCGAGTTCCACAGTCTAGGACCTGCAGAGCTAAAGCTTCTGTCGCCAACTGTCTTTAAGCGGAAGAATGGAACAGCTAATTTATTGTCCACACAGGACCTCAGGGCACGAACAGGCTGAAACTGATGTAGCAGTTCAGCTAGGTACGAAGGAGCCAAGCCGTGGCGGGCCTTGTGGGTCAGCGTAAGAACTTTGCTCTGTATCCTTTGCTCAACCGTCAACCATCCTAGCTCTTTCAGCAAAGACGACACGTGCTCAAACCGCTGGGACTTGAAGACCAGCCTTGCCCTTCTTATGAGGTAAGTAGTGCTGAGACTCAGTGTCATTTTCTTCTGAAACAACTCCCGACTTTATCAAAGAATATTTTCTAATCTTTGTCGCTATGCCTTCCTTCCGTCGTGTACAGAAGGCAATGACTTGAACTTCATCAGCTCATTAGCATGCGAAGCACTATGCAAATCGGGCTTAACACTTGTCAACATTGTGGTCCCTCAGAGCAGTTTATGCAGCCTGTTAGCCGACAGAAGCCTGTTTGATTACGTCTCACCTTAATATTCAGGCTCGAACCCAAATTAGAGCTGGCGATCCGAAGAATGTCCATGGACACTATAAACAAAGAGCATATTGTTCGCATGGCCGGCCAACAAATTCATTGAGCGACAAAGGTGCTTCTGTGTGCTTCGGCAAACCGGGATGCAGCTGACCGACCTCTGACAAAAAACTGAAAAATTCTTCCATACATTTTTATCTGCTGTACGCAAGGGTGATCATGAGTAAGGGAGTCTACTGCTAGGTCTCTTGCCTTGTTCTCTAGGTCCAGCTTCTCCCTCGATCAGGGATAAAAAAAAAATATAGCATCACGGCAATAACCTGAAAGTAAGCGACTGGGTTAATTTTTTACTAGACGCTGTAAGGCACTGGTATACAGAACACTCGCTTGCACTGGCAAGTTATGTTCACCACTTGCCTATTGAAACACATTAACGTAACTCAGAATTTTTCATATGGGATGGAACCTGGCCTTAACCTTGGAGAGCTATAGGAGTCTGTCGAGCAATTTGCCTCTCGATATACGCCTGTCGAGTAGGCTCAACTAGTTAAGCTTGAGCTCATAGACACCCTGTGTGTCCCCAGACAGGTTCCAATGTTTCGACGTGAGCGACTCGATGCCATAATCTCGGCAGTGCACTAACCCATGAGTACACAATTTTACATAGGCCGGCTTCTTGGAAATAATTTGGTAGCCTTACTGAGCCGTGATAGCCCAGGAGGTAAGGTGCTCGGTCTTCACGACCGAGGTCATGGGTTCGAATACTGCAGTGGCAATCCTTTATTGTCAACTGCAAGCGGTGGCGATAGCCTTTAAGGTTCTGCTGTCGCTATACAGATGAGGCTGTTAATTCAGCTAATATTTTTAAGGGAACCGTGATGGCACACTAGGTAAGGCGGTTGCATTTCCCACCGAGGTCGTGGGTTCGAATCCTGCAGTGGTCGATCCTTTATTGTCACTGCAAGCCGTGTTGATAGCCGTAAAGGCTCTTTTGTCGCTATACATAAGAGGCTGTTAAATCAGCTAGTATTTTTTAGCCAGAAAATCACAATTAAGCAATCCGTAAATGGGCATCAGGTGCTGGCTAGAGGGGGGCTGACACCCTATCTCCCTGCCCACGCCTCCTACCTTACTGACGCATGACAAGAGATGTGACAACACCGAATTTAACCGCCTTAATTTTCTACTTGCTCACTCAAAAAGAGAGTGAGACATGAGACACACGTGAGACAACTGCCGGAGCCTCTTTGCCGCATGCTAACTGCTAGCACGTTTTTCGCTTCTCCTTCGTGTAAAAGTATATATATATATATATATATATATATATATATATATATATATATATATATATATATATATCGCGAAGAGGTTCATTTTGCTCGGCTTGCTCTCACCTTGCGATTGACTATGCTGAAAGAGTTGTAAAGCAATCAAACCCCAATACTATCGAAGGCCACTAGAAGAATATCGGCATATCTCAAAGGCTGCATTCTATTCGGGCTAAACAATGCATTCGTGCAATAGCAGCAGCTCATGGCGACATTGTCTACTCACCCTCCATCCTGAAGTACTTCAACGCATGCAGCCTCTTCGGACTCCAGGTTGTAATAACGAAATAGCATGCTACATCAGCCAGGCTATGACTTCGGATATATTATTCGCAGCGGCTTAACAGTAATGACTAGGTACCTGTTAAATGATAGCTCACTTTGTAACAACATTTTTGTACCTAGGTAGTAGATGCTATTTCCTAATTGCTTATGCCTCAGAAGTACATACACTTGCAACTATTCCCTACAAATGTTGCTTCTGGGACCGTGTTGGTGTTAACTTGACAATAAACAATCTTGGAATAAAATGTTGGCAAGCTGGCATCGTTTGATTCGCCTTTAAGCATAAAAAACAACATACAAACCAAAATTAACACGTACTTACTCTGAATTCATACAAAATTAACTCAAAAGCTCTCTAAAATTAGATGTTCTAGATTTATAGCAATGCCCTATTTCCAAGTTCGATTTTCCCAGTTAAAGCGCTCGCCTTGTTCATTTGGGAAAACTGCAGTGTTCTTAAAATTACAAAGATAAGCATCAAAGATATGGACTTAATGGAATATTCTGCATCACATTTTGGCATAGTTACTTGAGAGAGCTGTTTGCAGCTTTCATCCATGTAATAACCCAGAAAGCCATGAACCATTGCTATGAAACTATTCCTCTAAGCCACTTTCCCCGTCCTTTTCAGCTTCTTGGTGAATCCGATACGCTCATAGATCTTCTTTGTCTGCGGCTAAACGAAAGGCCAGCTTTTGGCATTTGCCCTACAGCAGGCACTTTGGCTTCAAAGCTGCTTACTTTCAAAGCTGCTGACTCGTGGTCTAGAGCCGCTACAAATTGCTTGAAGAGACGTAACTCAATAAGTAGTGGCGGCATCCACCTGCAGTGGGTCTACATGCGGCTTCCGCTTGAGATTGCTCTTCCCTTCACAGAACTCGGTCCTCTGTGGCAAGTCTCTTTTGCGATTCTACGCCTTAGTATCCCAGCTGTCCAATAGGTGATGACAACAATGAAACATCGAGTAAGCACCTTGGATGTCCATCAGGAATTACATCATTTTGAAGTCTCTAATGACCTCCCGGCCACCGTCGCCATATTTCAAGGCACTCAGCGACATCTTGACACTGGTTCTGTTGTGTTCTTTATGTTTTGTTTTGCTTAGTCCTATTTGGGGTGCACAGAGTGATCCGCTAGGAGAGATGGGCACTGGTTCCGACTATGAAGTTGCACGGCTTTGAGGCTCCTGGATGAACTCTCTATGAGTAGGCACCATTCACTCTGGTTACAGGGGATTCCTAAAGCCTCGAATAGACCGGCCAAATTGTCGCAGAAGCACAGCCTATTTTGCCGGCTGAAGAAGCCGGAAACGTTTAGTGACGCTTTCTCTTATCTGTTAATTTCATTCAGCAATTTCCACTCATGTCAGAAGCTCAGCACTGAATTTGGTAAGACCAAGGTCTCTGATAAGACCGTTGATGTCTCTCTGGTTGAGGAAGTGTGTCTTTCTCTCCCTTAGTGCATCTATGCAATTGGAATACAGATCTGCAACATTTTCTTCGCTGTCTGATTTGCTGCTCTCTTCTGAAGACGGTCGATCTTCGGAGGGGTCGAGTGGGAGCTCAGGCCAGTGTACGAACTCACGCCAGACTCGGGAGATGGATGGTGGAGTGTGTGGATACCGAGAAGAGGTGCACTCTCGCCTTTCCAGTTTAACGTTAGAAGGGTCCACAACGCAGAAGTAGCAGATGCAGAAGTAGCGGTTGCTTGAGTGGTTAGTCGGTTCTAGCCGATTCTTAGGAAAGAAAACTCACAACTCTCTTTTCTACCCTGTATCAGCGGATAAGCATACCCGGATTACGTAAATCTAAAAATGACATTCAAAATTTTACTTATTATTTTTCAAGAAATTCCACCTAGCTTACCTTCAATAGTTCTCTAGCGTAGCTTGCATATAAAATGATGTTGACCAGGGCAGTGGCAGAGCCAAAATTTTTGGGTAGAGGAGGCAAGTACTGTCGAAAATTATGGACTCAGTGAACATTTTTTTTGCAAATCTTCTATTCAGTGGGCAATCGGCGGCTGCACAGAGATTACAATAATGTGATGATCCAATCATTCGTTAACTTCGCGCCATATTCTTTCTCAGTGTAAAAAATTGTTTCGTTGAGGTAGTCCGGACGCATCGTCGTTCAAAGGCGTGCGTGAATAAGTTTCAATATGCTTAACATACTTTCGGCCTTGAGGTTGACAATGAAAGTGTCAGAATAAGTCGCACCAGCTTGTGCATTGGGTAATAGCCTCGGCTCAACCGGACTCTGCCAGAATGACTGCAAGATTGGCAAGCGTCCCGACGTTCTTCACTGCCGAGTCCGGATCTGTTTCCCAGTAGAAGTTTCGAAGCCACTATCTTAAGAGGATGGGCTCGACTTCTAGAAAGTCTAGAATATATCATTTAGTTGCAAGCACTACCAAGCTGTCAATATTTAATGCAGAGAACGGCTGACGAGGGGATATTCCCGCAGCATCTCCGTGCACTTTTTGTCAAAGCCAAAAATTGCATTTCAATTGCATTTCACTTTACAGCAAATGTAAAGCGCCTAGAGAGAGATTGAGTTCTCTGAGGGCGCTTTATCAAGTGAATTATTATTATTATTAAAGCCGATTTCTCTTTAATGGCCGCGTAGATTAAGTCGACACAAAAGAAGGGTTTCTTGCTATTCGTGAGCTCATTGCGACGAGGCCGACCGGGTTAGATACAGTTGGCGGTCACGTTGGGTACCTAGACCTCATGATGCTGACAAAACTTCTGCACCATTGTTCCAAAGAACATTGATGCCCACCGTCTGAATCATTGTCAGCACCTAAACCTGATGCGATTGACCAAGTACTACTCGTCAAAACTATTCTGATCTTGTTTTTGCGATGCTTTTGATAACCGCCATGCCGAAATATGCTTTGAGGGCCTCGAACTCTTAACAGACGTGTTCACAATTACTTATTGGCTCTTGTTTTGATAAATAGCCCAAACTCGTAGTAATGAATCTGTATGGTACAAGGAACCTTGCTAAAATATGGGCTTGTTTAGATAAGGATACCACGTCTAAATTGGTCCATGCATTCGTGTCATCCCGTCTCGACTTCTGCAAATCACTGCCTACTGGCCTACCGGTATGTGCGATCAGGCGATTGCAGCTGGTGCAAAACTCGGCAGCTAAGCCTGTCTGTCGTGACCGTCGCAGTTGCCACATTACACCACTCCTCGCCGACCTGCACTGGCTACCAGTCAAGCAACGGATTGACTTCAAGGTTTTGTCGCTCACTTTTAGGTCCCTTCATTCTTTGGCTCCAGCCTATCTCTCAGATCTACTCCCCCACCAGGCCAAGCATCGTACCACCCGCTTTTCGGAATCCTACAGTCTACCAATACTTCGTACAATCCTCAAATCCTTTGGAGACCGTGCATTTAGTTCGTATGCTCCCAAAGCCTAGAACTCACTCCCGACTTGTGTCAGAATATCCCCTGACTTGACCACATTTAAAAAGAACTTAAAAACACACCTATTTAGGACAGCATTTAGTGGGTCCCTGTGATTCGTCCTTGATGTGCTTATGCGTGCTGACACTGTGCATGCTGCCACTACAACATTTGCATGCTTACCCTGATCATGCCACCCCTAACCATGTTATTCATGTTGTTTGTTTATCAAGCATGATATTACTCACCTTTCAATTGCATTTCCCTTTGCAGCAGATGTAAAGCGCCTAGAAAGAGATTGAGTTCTCTGAGGGTGCATTATTATTATTATTATTATTATTAACCTCCAGATACCTTGTCAATCAGATATGGCTATTTAGTATTACCTTACACAACAATAGCTTAAACTAAAATGTTCGCTTAGGGCATCTGTACAATTACACTTCTATGGATACAACTCTACAGTATGATGCCTGCCTAACCCTCATAAATTCAGGTAGAGGCACCACCCCGGCTGTATTCGTGAATCCGATATCTGTACAGCGAATATCATCAAAATCGGAAAATTTCAAAATATTATTGTCCCGACTGCAGAAGCAAAGTGTTTGTGAAACAATATCTATGAGCCATGATGGCAAACTGGGTAGTCCCAAGGTCGTGGGCTCATATCCTTCGGTTGGCGATCCTTTATTGCCACTGCAAGCGATGGTGATAGGCGTAAAGACTCTTCTGTCGCTATGTAAAAAGAGGCTGTTAAATCAGCTAGTATTTTTTCTATTTATTGTAGGCATCGGGGATTAGGAAAGTAGTTTTAATTTTTATTTAATTATTTACTTAATTTCTCATCTTGCCCATTTTCAACCGACCTTTGAAACTGTGTGACGAGCTTGATGACTATTGTCTCCCTTTCTCGAATGTGTTGCGAGTCAGATTTGATCGTGTTTCCTCACACGACATACACATTTTTACAGAATCTCAGAGTGCCGGGTAACGATCTCCCTCACCCATCGTTACGTGCAGCCTTGCACTTGCGATGGAAAGGAGCAGAGCTCACAAATGGTGGGCATGGCTTTGTCCAGGGTTACGCCAAGGAGGTAGCAGTGTATGACTTTTCTTGAGGCAGCTAATTATAGGAAGGCTGAAGGAGGTGTCAATGGCCAAAGGCCGACACGCCCCTTACGGCCGATTGAAGCAGCTAACATAGCTAAAAAGGCATCGTTTGTGCATACATACAACCCACTTTTTGCTATGAGCCCATTGCATGAAGTGCAAAATGGTGGCCAGAGTATGCAAACCGTAAAGCCTAAATCCTAAGCTCTACACGGTATGCCCTAAAAACAAAAAGACACTCACTAAACACTAAATCCTAAACCACTAAAGGGCTCATTAGACTCTTTCTCTACGTTCATGGCTCATAGGCCGTACATTGTCCTTCTCGAGCACGTCTCGACTCGTCTGGCCATCACTGGACAGTACTACTATGGTTCAGATAATACCTCAGTGAGAGACTCCTGAGCATTGACGTGAACAGAAAAGGATCATCCGAGGAAAAACTTAAATATGCTCTGTGCACGGTCTGCTTCTTTTCAGTTATATTCTCCCTCTTGCCGGTGTGATCGCCAAGTATAATCTAGGCTTTCGCTTCTACGAAGACGACATGCAGTTGTACCTTTGCTTTGATCACTCCCAGCCCTCAAGCACGTCGAATTCTCTCAACTTCCTTGCCAAATATATCGCTGACATCCGCACATGGATGGCAGCAAACTTTCACAAATTGAATGATGAAAAAACCAACTTACTAGTTATGGGCAAACCAAGCATGACTTAGAAATTAGAAAACCCAACGCTCCAAAGCGGCTCTTCCAGTATATCTCATGTTGCATCTGCATGAAATCTACGTGCCTTGTTCCAAAGTGACCTTGTACTACACGACCACATCAGCTCCAGTCAAGTCTGCCTACTTTCAGCTAAATAAGTGTTAACATTAGGGCTTGTTAAGACAGGGATACCTCATCTAAATTGGTCCATGCATTTGCGACATCCCGTCTTGACGTCCGTAACTCACTGCTTGATGGTTTACCGGCGTGTGCAATCAGGGGCTCACAGCTTGTGCTAAACTCTGAAGTTAGGCTTGTCTGCCGTGAGCATCAAAGCTGCCACATCACACAACTTCTCGCCGACCTGCACTGGCTACCAGTCAAGCAACGGATCGACTTGAAGGTTTTGTCACTTACTTTTAGGTCCCTTCATTCTTTTGCTCCAGCCTACCTATTAGAACTACTCCCCTGCAGGGCTAGGCATTGTACCGCCAGCTTTTCTGTATCAAATCGCTTAGCTACACCTCGTCTGAACCTCAAATCCTTTGGAGACCATGCCTTTAGTTCGTATTCTCCCAAAGCCGGCAACTCACTGCAAAATGAGGTCACGACATTCCCTGACTTGAAGACATTTAAAAAGACGCTAAAAATACACCTGTTTATCACAGCATTTATTGGGTCCTTCTGATTTTTCCTTTGTATGCTTATGCATGCTGCCACTAACCATTCTATTATAAGTCCTTTACAGCATATGTAAAGTGCCTAGACAGAAATTAAGTTGTCTGAGGGGCGCTATACAAATATTATATTATTACTGCTACATCAAGGCCGCCTGACCGTATGGTGTAACGCGTGATCACGAGGAGTGGCGCTTTACCGTAAGCTCTTGGCTTTTACAGAGTTAAATATGCTATGGCATTCTTGCAAGCCCAACATCTCCCGATGGCGCGGTGTAGAAAAATCTAGTCCCTTACATACTTAGTTCTATGCGCTCACTTAGTAGTTCCGGCAGGGGAGCCAGCCGCAAAGTTTGCAGTTGAGTTGTTGGCACCAACCAGCCAATCTAGGACCCAACTAATTGAATTTTCCCATACAATTTAAAAAAATTCAAATAAAATGCATAACATCAGTAGGGTCCGTTATCAGAATACGTCGCGGTCAATAACGTTCGGCGGTACCACGCGTACCGCAGCCTCTCCCATCGTCGCTCCCGTAGGCGGCGTTGGCTAGTCATTGTCAATCTTCTAATAATATAATTATAAAAATAATTATTCAACTAATTACATGCTAACCGTAGCTCATACGTGTTTCTGACCAATCCCGTGTACAGACAGCGACCCACACGGTCGCCGTCGGACACATCATTAGGGCTGGTCGCAGTGGTGCCAGTACGTTGAAAACGAAATGTCGAAACTGACAAATTTGGATGACTGATTTCGAGGAGGCGTTCCAACTGGAGCAGGCTTTGGAGTAGGCTTACCAGCTGCTAACGAGCTACCTCGAAACTGGCGGGACGCCGCGGCAGGGCTAAGCTGTTATTAACTAGCGTGCTCGGCAAACGCACAGGCCCGCCACAGCCATTAGCAGACCGTGTTCCGATCATAAACATACAGCTCAGATCAGGAAAAGAATAAAAAGCTTCTGAAATACGGAATATAAGCACGCTTTCGAAAATACTGTTCGTTGCTCACGCTTCACTTGACGGGTACGTAATTCCTAGTCTTGACTCCCTACTGTCGCTAAACTGGACATAAACAACCAGCAAGTGAGAAAAAATTACTAAACCCTGAATTTATAAGTGAAATATTGAGCTATATTTACCACATTGTTTCATACCATTTGCTCGACAACCCTAGCACAGGCAGGATAGCCAAACGGCGCTCAGACTCAGCTAGGTCGAGGTCATTCAATGGCGGTCGCTTCGTTCTATCGTTAGCCGGAAAGAACTCCCGTTATAAAAGTCAGTAGGTAGGATGAGTCATCTAATTATTGTCAATCCTGTACTAATATTATTATTTAAAACTTATTTAATTACTTGTGATGCTAAGCACAGCTCACAAGTGTTTCCCCCTGACTCCGTCCGGAGACAGCGACCCACATGGTCGACAGTGACTCCATCTTTTAAGGTGGTCGCTGATTTGCCGGCCCGTTGTATACGATATGTCGAAAGGAATGGAAGATTTGGCTGGCAAATTAAGAGGAGGCGTCCCAAAGGGAGCTGGATTCGGAGTGGGCTTACTAGCTGCTATAGGAGGTCTGGGATATGGAGT
The DNA here is from genome assembly GCA_009760855.2 of Cristatella mucedo. Classification (NCBI taxonomy): domain Eukaryota; kingdom Metazoa; phylum Bryozoa; class Phylactolaemata; family Cristatellidae; genus Cristatella; species Cristatella mucedo. The sequence goes on along the minus strand of WPIO01000039.1, from coordinate 1,873,918 downwards.
TTATCAGTCCATCTATACAGGTGTGTTTGTACGGGCGGTGTCCCACCGCTTGCTATTGCATAAGCCAGCGAAGTGTACTTTGCATTGAGTTTTGTAGCCCGTAGAGGAAGCTTCGCATGTCAGTCTTGTACAACTCTAGGTCATCATTATTTGCTTGTAATCGCAGCGAGGAGCGTTGTTGACCATTAATCCCCATTAATCAGAACACTAGCCTGAATTAGTCGGTTGTATTAGCCTAACTGGCCGAACGTGCGTGAGCAGCCGCAGTTTGGTATATTCCTTCGGCTTTTGTCATCATATGTGGCTCAATATCCATGTCGCACAGATCCTTACCTATATGAAGGACTCGAAGAAAGTACAGCGTGCTAGAAATTCTTGACGACCTTGCACTTAGCTGAAATTCACTTGTCCGTGAACTTAAGATGATTATCCGCATTGGTTCTTCTGTTGTGATGTCTTGCCGATTCCATGAGCCCGCCACAATGACAATGCACTATCTCGTTCGTTATATTATTTAGTTCAAGGTGGGCACCGTGCTATTATATTCAGCCGCATTGGAGGCGTTCAGGACACTATATATAAAGAAGGCTATCACTTTCGGTAAGCTGCGTTAAACTTTGTGTGGGGTATTGTACCGCCGTGCGAGTGCTAGAAACTGATGTGAACCACTCCTTCGCATTATTGTAGGATACCATGGTTCAACTACCCCATAATTTACGACATCCGAGCAAAGCCTAGGAAGATATCATCACCAACTGGCAGCAAAGGTATTAAAGAAGATTCTTGCAAAGTGTTTACCCAAAATCTTACCCGAGGATATGTTTTTTGGGCTTAAAGATGGTTAGTGTCACCTTGCTTTCAGATTTGCAAATGGTGAATATCTCGCTCCGTGTGCTGTCGAGGCCGGACCAGAGCAAGTTGCCTCAGATTTATAGGCAGCTTGGTCAGGATTACGATGAACGAGTGCTTCCTTCAATTGTTAACGAGGTACGAATGTATTAGCTGTGTTGCTTCTTTCACTACAGAATGCATTGAAGTTGATTTAGTGCACCATGAGGACAATAAGCCGATGCGAGTGTAGATGCATGAACGAGCTGATCGCTTGGATATAATCTATTGTTCGATATCTGCACTTGTATTTTGGTATCGTGGTGAGTAGGCACTGAAAGTGTGACATGATTTGCTCACCTGATATGGGTACAATGATTTAATTCCGGTAAAATGAGTCGTTCACCGGCACCCTCCCCCAATTATTTCTCTCTTCACTGGTGGACATCAGCCCAGCCATAGCTCGGGTTTTGAATGCTGTTCCAAATCCGTTCAAATCAACCGTTGTTCAGCCCACAATTGCATAGCCTGGATCGGTATATGAGTAGACTATGTTACTAAACACTTGAGTTGGTGCTGTTGTAGCTGGTGTGCAGCCGTTCTGAGATATTTGTTCCCGGTGTTGCAGTTACCTCACTGTGCTGTGCTGCTGCACTTCTCTTGCAGCTCCTTGCTAATTGCGTCAGCACTCGACTATGAATTGCTTGTACCACAATTTTGGGCAAGGGGTTCGGTCCAATTTCGGCAAGTGATTGCAGTTGCTTCTCTCCATAAGTAGAAGTTCTCTCTGGTAGCTCAAGATGGCTTAAGCCTGGCTCGACTAATTCCATACCTGTAGGAGTGCCCGTTCAGCCGCTTAGAGCACCTCTACATTTTCCATTCGCTTTTGGCTATTTCATTAACATTTTTAGTGAGGGCATGCCGCTGTACTGGAACCACTGGTAGTCAGAACTAGTGAAAGACCAGTAGGTCTAGTAAATATACTGAAATGTCTTGAGCCAGGTTATAGCATTCTCTGCTAGTTTCACATTTCGATCTATTTATTTTATTTATTTTTTATTATCTATTTAGAAGCTGTGCTGTGAGATTGGGATACTGCTGGCATCCTTGAAGCAGTCCTTATAATGTGCTTAATAAGGACACTACTTAATGTTGAGACAGCCGCCATCAGTTGCAGCTCTTGAATGGCTGTCATTTTCTGGTTGTTCATGCATACTGTAATTGTCAATACAATAGCAATGTCAATGTATCTTGCTGTGCGATCCTTGCTTAACACGTTCGTTGTCCAACTTGCTTCCGACCTATTAAGCAAGAATTGCAGTGGTGGCCGCAATGTAAAAATACTGTTGAGCTATGCTATGATTGTATATCATTCTATTTTTGTGATTAACTAATCCTGTTATTACTCAACCGTGGTCTCATTTCCAAGCCATTTACAAAGCAGTGTGTCACCTTAGAAGAAGTGCAGTACTGCGCTCGGCGGTTATTTCTCAGACAAAGTTTTAGTCTAATGTCTGATGGAGAGCTTGCTTGAGGGTATGCCTGCATCCGTATGCATGCTGCCGCACGTTGTGTGTGTGTGTGTGTGTGTGTGTGTGTGTGTGTGTGTGTGTGTGTGTGTGTGTGTGTGTGTGTGTGTGTGTGTGTGTGTGTGTGTGTGTCTGCTAGAGTCGTTACGGCCAAACTACTGCATTCGGTCCTGGTCATCAGCCGGGGGCATGCCATCTTGTTTGCAGGTTCTAAAAAGTGTCGTGGCTAAGTTCAATGCTTCGCAGCTGATAACGCAGCGCCAGCAGGTCAGTCTGCTCATCCGTAAGGATTTGATGGAAAGGGCCAGAGACTTCCACATGGTATTGGACGACGTATCGATCACTGACCTCAGCTTTGGCAAAGAGTATACCGCTGCCGTGGAAGCCAAACAGGTCTGACTTAAGAAGCCGCGTCGTGCCTTTGCCAGCCGAATTCGGCGACCGCGTGCCGTCGGATGGTGCGCCGCCACCCTGTCGGGCTAGTCCGATGGTGTCGAGCAAGCTGCTTGCCTTCGTTGACGGCGCCCGTGTCGGCTCGCCAGACCGAATTGGCGTGCCCCGCCCATCATTGGTCGCGAGGACAGCCGGCACACGTTGAAAGCTTGATCCGACACCCCTGGCCATAGGCTCAGCGTTGGCTGAACCTCGGCTTTTGCTCAAGCAAGCACTGCACCACCGGCGCTGCCTGACCTGGCGCTGCTGCTTGCTCTTTCAGGTCGCCCAGCAGGAGGCGCAGCGTGCGCAGTTCATCGTGGAGAAGGCAAAGCAAGAGCGTCAGCAGAAAATCGTCCAAGCCGAGGGAGAAGCGTTGTCTGCCAAGCTCATATCCTTGGCAGCCTGCCGCCAGCGGCGTTGCGTCGTTTGTCTTCCGTAGGAGCTCATTCGTTCCACGACTTTCTGCTCTTTGCTGTGGCAAGCATTGGCCCCTCATAGAGACTAGCCAGTGGCAATGCGCGCTCAACTGTTCTTCGGGAAAGAGGTCTTTAGCCCGAAACAGTCGTCGGGCAGGTCGTGCTGTTTCCCCTAGCTGTGTGTTAGTGTGTTCACAAGCTTTATTGAGTGGGCAGGGGGGTTTCCCTTTGTCCCCCTCTCCTTATTGCTTGAAAAGAAGCTCCGGGTTGTTGCTCATCTTTGAAGAAAGAAAGGCTGGATCGTATCTGCCTTGCAGAACAATAGGGAAGGGGTTGCTGTGTACTGCTGCAATTTTCTCTACTTAAGTACAGTTGAAGTCGGCTTGCTAATCCACCCCCCCCCCAGCATGCAGCAAGCCTTTACAGGGTTTGGCACTCCTTAGAACAAATGGTGCAATACCAGCTACGTAGCAAGTGGCTGCTGTTTTAGCAACCCAAAAAGAAGATTTAGTTCTTTGAGAGTGCCATGCAGATGTATTATGTTGAGTATTAGTAATGCCATTCCAGCCCTTTTCGATGTATAGATTGGGTGCCTCATTTCTGTAGCAGCCTGCTGATGGACTTAGACCCACGATCTGGATCGTGAGGCACCTTACTCCTGTGAAGCACCTTTCTATTGGCCACTAATCACACTAGCATGCCGACCCAGTGCATGTCACCCCTAACCGTGTTATTCATGTTCATCAAGCATGATTTTACTAACCATTAATTCTCGGTTCCCTTTTCAGCAAATCTGATGCGCCTAGAAAAAAAATTGAGTTCTCTGAGGGCACTTTATCAAGTGTATTATTATTATTACTATTATTATTACTAAGCCCCCTGCCTATAGGTGGCCTGTCCTACCCTCCAAGCACTACTGACTTATTTTCATTCAGGCTGTTGTTTTGAATAATACAGGATCACACTCGTTTATGGTGCCGTGACTATGTCGCTCGGGACAGTTGCTCCATCCATCTTGTGATTTTTGAGTTACACGTCTGCTCCCCTTAGACTGCTGCTTGACTGTGCTTTGTCGTCATTTTCTTAATGTCATACATTGGTGAAGCCATCAGCGAAAATCCTGGCTACCTGAAGCTGAGGAAGATCCGTGCGGCTCAAGCCATTGCTAAGACGGTAATAGCAGCAGAGCTAGGCATTAGATGCATGACATCACCGAAACTGCTGTTTTGTGTGCATAGGCTGCGCTCCTCAGCTTGTCTTAGCTTCGGTGTGACTGCCGCCTTTCTTTGTTACAGATATCTCAGTCGCAGAACCGGATCTTCCTTAATTCTAACACACTTATGTTGGACATCACGAGCGCTGACTTTGGTTTAGCTGCTGATGATTTGGCGAAGACAAAAAAGCGCTGAATTAAAGGAGACTGTTGAACTCTTACTATAGCGCTCTAAGCTTTAGCCCAAGTACTCCTGTGTGTGCTTGTGCTAGCCAGTGTGGTCTTGGACTTACGCCCATCCCAGCGGAGCCCGCCGCGGCATACACTATACGGTAATAGTAGCACGTCGATTGGTTTAATAAAATGTACGTGCAGTATTCCGGATTCCCTGGGCTATGCTTACAGTCAAAGGTTCATTGTCTTCTGACGTGGCTGTTACAGCTTCGACGTGTACCAGAAGTGCAGTCGCCGAAGTTTAGTCCTGTTTGTGGTGCTGTGTGAAAAGAGCACAGCCTGAATTAGCCGAGATATAGGTATGCTGTTTCAGTCAGCCACATGGGACGGGAATGTGATCTCGAGTATCGACTAGTGAAGGTTTGGGCAAGCCAGCGATGGCCCAGTTGGCGTGTTGAACTACTTGATGTGTTAGTTGCAGAACCCACACCAGAACTGGCACACATTGATTGACTTGGCTCTGGTTCCAGGCATAATGTATATAGGTGTATCTTTTGACTGGGTAGAGCTCGATGTAACAGCAATGTGACTGGCAAATTGGTTCAACCCGTTGCAACATAAAAAACTTAACGTAATGCATATTGCATTGACAAGCGATGATAATGTCTTTCATATCCTAGAAATGCGTTTGGCCAACAAGGTGACTTGGTCCCGGCAAACTAGCATTCAGACATTTGATGTAGATGTGTGAGCTGGTGGTGAGTGAGCATGCCTGGACCAAGTGCTCACCCTACGCTATGCGACTAGGGATACGCAGCAAAAAGCTACAACTGGTTAAGCAGCTTCCAGTTACTAACGAATAGGAAGACTGGAGACGCGACAGCCTCGTATATTGATAATAATACACTTGACAAAGCACCCTCAGAGAACTCGACCTCTTTCTAGTAGCTTTTCATTTGCTGCAAAGGAAAATACGATTGAATGGTGAGTAATAAATATCATGCTTGATAAACAACATGAATAACATGGATAAGGGGGACGCACAGGGTCAGCATGGTTAGTGACAGCATGCACAGCCTAAGCACCCACAAGCACATAAAGGGCGAATGGCAGACACACTAAATGCTGTCCTAAATAGGTGCGCGTTGTAAGTTCTTTTTAAATATGGTCACGTTAGAGGGTGTTGTGATGCAAGTCGGGAGTGAGTTCCAAGCTTTGGAAGCATGCGAACTAAATGCACGGTCTCCAAAGGATTTGAGGTTTGTACGAGGTATTGGTAAACTGTTGGATTTCGAAAAGCAGGTGGTACGATGCTTGGCCTGGTGGGGGAGTAGATCTGGGAGATGGGTTGGAGCCAAATAATGAAGTGACCTAAAAGTGAGCCACAAAACCTTGAAGTCGATCCGTTGCTTGACTGGTAGCCAGTGCAGGTCGGCGAGAAGTGGTGTGATGTGTCAACTTCGACGCTCACGACAGACAAGCCTATCTGCAGAGTTTTGTGCCAGCTGTAAGCTCCTGATTGCACATACCGGTAGAGCAGCAAGCACTGAGTTACAGAAGTCAAGACGGGATGTCACAAATGCATGGACCAACTTAGATGTGGTGTCCTTATCTAAACAAGCCTGAATTTTAGCAATGTTATGTAGCTGAAAGTAGGCAGACTTGATTCTGGAGCTGATGTGGTCGTCTAACGAGGTCACTTTGGAACATGACACCTAGATTTCGCGAAGAGTCACGTATGCCATAAGAACCCCTCGGTACCCAGTCGATCTCCAACAAGCAGAGATACTTCTAGTCGCTTTCGGTACTTCAGATTGGACATAAGTTTCTACCAAGAAACATTCCAGCGAATGGCATAGTAAGCTAGTATGCTCAAATATGACAAAAAGGATTGGTAAATCTCTGTTAATAAAAAAAATTAAGCCAATGAGCCCCTAGAATTGCCGTATATATATTAAGATGTAAAGACAAATTTTCGGCACTTAAAGCCTGCTCGAACAAGCAGAGCAGTCGCGCCTCAAGCCAACGGCGATTGCCCTTTGAACTTGCTGACAATAGAGAGCAGCCTTTAGTTACTGACTCGTTCTGTACCATCCTGACTGGGTGGCCTGCCTCCCATATCGTAGTAAAATCCGCACCATGACTTACTCGTCCTACTTTGCTGCACGAAAGGGAATTCCTAACAGCTCAGCGTCGAGAGGGCACTAGAAACCAAATGGAGTCGTTTAAAGTAGGCAAACCCGTAGGGCACGCTGTAATAACAATAATTGTTCGTCGACCTTACAAGAAACATCTCAAAGCATTTCGCAAAGGCTGCAAAATAGGTATATGCTGATAAGTCAGAATAACCTACACAGTTTCAGATGACATGGATTATGCTACTTTAGGGAAGCCCTAAGGGCTTTAAGCTTGGCTGTACATGACGTCAGCCGTAGCGAGTTCTGCACTTTGGGTGCATAGGAAGTAAAGGCACCCTAGAAATTGAGAGGATGGTAGCTAGCTAACCAGAGATTGAGGAGCAGGTAGTGCGATGGGCTTGGAGAGTAAGTATTTCAAATAGGTACGCAGGAGCCATATAATGAAGGGACCTACAAGTGAGCCATAAGACTTTGGCTTCGATGCACTGATTAGTGAAGACCGACCGGATAGGAGTGCAGTGCAGATTAGACAGGAATGGAATGACGAGGTAGCTGCTACACTCACTATGGAGACACATTTAATCTCCTAATCTTTCACTTGGTAGGAGTTAAAAGTTATTTAAGTCTAGACAGTGTCACGAATGCATGCATGAACTATTATAGTTGCTGCTATAACCTTATCTAAGCAGGCCCAAATGTTTGCAATATTACATAGCTGAAGATATATTTGACTGCTGAGCTGACTTTGTTCATTTATTGAGATGCTATTTCAGAGCATAGGATCAAAATCCGTGCTGAGGCTAGAGCGTAAAGGCTTGCTGATCTGATAATTAGGCTACCGTTTTCAGTTTCTGGGAGATATGTGATGGAAGATACCTAATTGATGACTGGCAAGTTAGGTAGGAGGACAACTGGTGCCGACCAGCCACTCTCTTCACATATGTTTACGTGCTTGATTTTTTACTTCGAAAAAGGGTAACCCGACGAAAATGCAAGGGACAAAAGCGCGAAACAGCATGAGGACACATGACAAAAGAGCGCCGACAAATGTGCACCAAATAATTTTAAGGAATGCTGTTTTAAATAGATATTCATAATTATAATGTTATTAAAAATAATAAACACATAGAGTAACTCACATCATATCATAATGTACCACATTTTAACGAGTATAAGTCGCACTTTTTTCCAATTTATAAAAAAATAAATCTGTGACTTATACACTGCAAGTCAGTGTCAGTCACTGCATACAGTGAAAGTGACGATTCAGACATTGACAATATTGCAGATGTTTTTAGCAATTAAAAAGGATGACGATTTTCTTGTTAACCGTGATGACTACAACAAACTTATATTAATACCAAATGAGCTATATTCGTGTCTAACTCAGTAAAAACATTTTCAATAAAAACTTCAAGAAGTTTGTCCATAAATTTAGAGTGCGACTTATATTTGGATGCGACTTATATACGGTAAATATATTTTTAAATAGTATAGTGATATTGAAGAAGTTAATATAGCTTAATAATGTTAGCCTATTTTTAATTAGATGCTCAGGTTGTGTGCTATCCCTTGAAGATTGAATAGCCGTAATAGCCTAGGAGGTTAGATGCTCTCTCTTTCTTCATGACGACCGAGGTTGTGGATTCGAATCCTGCAGTGAGCGATCCTTTATTGCAAACTGCATGTGGTAGTGATAGCCGTTTAAGGCTCTTTTGCCGCTACCCAAATGAGGTTGATAATTAGTCGATATTTTTTTATTATAATTGCATAGTCAAGTCTGTCTACTCTCGGTTAAGTAATCTTCCAAAAACTCGGGCCTGTTTAGTCTGAAATGCCACATCTAAGTTAGCCCTTGTGTTTTCGACATTTCTTCTCGTCGTCTCTTCTTCATCTCGTCTGTTACTTAGTACTTATAAGTCTTACGGCCTATGAAAGAAATCAGGCGCTTACAGCTGGTGCAGAACTCGGCAGCCAGGCTTGTCTTTCAGTTGCAACATTACATCGCTTCTCGCCGATCGTCGCTGGCTTCTCATCAAGCAGCGAATATACTTCAAAGATTTTCCCCTCTTTTACGTCCATTCATTCTCTTGTTCCAGCCTACCAATCAAGACTACTCCGCAATTGGTACCACCTCCTCGTCTGACTGACGTCGTTTAGCTGTGCCTCGACCCAACCTCAAATCCTGTGGAGACCTTGCCTTTAGTTCGTATGCTTCGAAAGCCCGTGACTCACTCCCGACTGATGTGAAATATGCTGCATGAAATATGCTAGTAGCGCCCATTTAAAGGGATATGATTTACAGCTTCTGAGTCACTCTAGGTTCACCCATAAATAGTAAGTTGATTCTATCGTCATTCAACTTGAGAAAGATTGCTGTAACAAGGTACGAATGTGAGCAGTACATACATCAAGAGAGTTGAGGAAGTTTGACGTGCTGGAAGGATGGGAGGGATCAATACATAGGTACAGCTATATCTCATCGGCATATAAATTGAATGTGCAACGTGAATACACTGGTAAGAAGAAGGGAGGGATATACTGTGTATGAAGTGGACCAACCGCAGAGCCCTTGGGAACTCCATAATAAAGAGATTATCTGGATTATTTTTGCCCGTTGAAATTAATGCTCTGTAATCTCTAACTGAGGTAGGACTCAAACAATTGCAATGCAGTGCTGGTGATGCCCCGGCCTGACGAAAGGAGATTTAGATGGTCACGCACCTATTTCTATAGTAATAATGGTTAGAGGAGTACAAGAGCAAAAGATAGAATTGTTAATATTGATTGGAATCTCATTAAATAAATAGCATAAACGAACGCGTTTCTGCCAGTGTGTGCATGCTATGGGAAAAGATCTTTCAAATGAAAGACAGAAGACTTCCAGGCTGAACGTTTATTTGAACAATCCAAATTGAGACACTGCAGATAAGAGCTTTTAATCTCTCAATTGCTTGGTGACAAATACTAAGAGCTCAGCACTTTCTGGCTGTTAATGCTTAAAATAAAACATCAAAACAGTATTTGTATCGAACAATATTCATAATTGTTAAGTTTGGAAAATCAGGCACAATTGGTTAAGAGTATGATATCTGTATTAGTGAGATTCTGCGAACTGACTTCGTGCAACCAACCGCATGATTTAATTTAAGATTTTAATCAGCAACAGTTCAGTCACAAGAGGCATAGACGAACAGGCTGACATTGTGCAAGATAAATTATGAAAAATACTCAGAATAAAAGAATTTGCAATACAGTTTGATAGATTCGCTATGCAAAGGGTCTGCTACTTTTTGCACAGCACTTAAGAGAAAATATATTTTGGTTTAGGAGTTATGGCGGCGATGCAACTACAAACGAATACAAAAAGAAGAGTTAATATTTTGCTCTTGCTTCGCTTCCAAATATACTTATTTGAACTGTTTGCAGCAGAAGATTTAAGGCCAAGATTTTTTTTATTTTAGATGTACAAACATGGAATTTGGAACGATTGTTTATCTTGGTAATCAAAATATTTTCGGAGGTAGGGATATCACGAGTTTAATCTCTGAACCCAGTTTTGCGATGGAGTCTAATATGGCTACAAAGGTACTGACTATGTGCTTATAAAGAAGCCTTGTAAAATAATTAAGCGTAACATCATTAGAAAAACGGATGCTTTAACACTTCTAAGAAAAAATATAACAAGACTGTCAATTCGACACGCGATCGAGTCTTGCTACATGATCCAAAATGCCTCCCCCCTGGTGCTGCCCATTTCTTTTTTACTCCTTGGCAAGCGGCAAGCCATATCTAGTGCTAAGATAAAGTCATCTACTAGTTACAAAGATATCTGAGCTTAATGCCTAGGCACCTTCCCAATACAAAGTTATCCTTCCTTTATAAAAACCGATAGTGAGGAAGGTGACCGAGCGAATGGTTTTTAGTGACTCGCCAAGGGTCCAAGTAAACATTGTATGAAAGCAGTCCTCTCTGTCTCCATGAACGAGTAAAAGTCAATTCATAAGTATCAGTTCTTATTTTAAGAAAAGTAGACCATGTAAAAATGCAATAATGACAAAGATCGTTGGCTTGGGAGTGGTCTAAATTGTAAACTATTATTTGGTGCGTACTTACTTGCTAGCGCACGCATTACTTCATGCATTGAAGCCCTGATGTATTACATTTGCTCCGCTTCTTGCATCAGCAAGTATATGCCCACTTTATCGGCTCTCTATAAGTCTATGAGGCTTCAAAAAGTTGAGCCCGTAAAGGCTGCCAATGGCCACTTGACTTTGACCAAGCCCCAATATCTCAAATCAATAAGGAGAAGTGGTGGTTAACAACCTTTGCCACCAGATTTGTATAGATTAGTGCACTGCCCGCATTACGTGCAGAAAAAGACCTTCTCTGATCGGTGAAATTTCGTTAGAGATTTTTGGCGAATAGAGGAAGACTTACAGTGTTTGCATCGACATCGGTACTCGTTTTTCTGTATAATAAAATAACAAACCTCTCTGTTGCAAGCATCCGCCCTTCTAAAATCATCATAGTATGAGTAAAAAAGTAGCTACGATTTCAAGAGATATATTGCACTCTTGTCAGGCACCATCTCATTTGAAGACCGAAACCGCATCGCAGCCCGTTAAGCAGTAGAACAACAGCAGACTCTGGGTGGGGACTCAAGGTGAACTTGAGGAGCTTGCAATTTCTTGAGATCGTTTGTAAACGATGTAAAGGTCTGTTACAAAGGCCATCCAGAGGTCATAGAGATAATGCCTCACCACTGCTGCAACGGTTAGCACAACCAAACTGATAGCATTTATTCTTATCAAAAACCGTTTATAATCAAGTTTGATATATTGACAAGGTGGAGGACCATACGAGAGCCAGAGTATCTCATGGATGCACAGCTAAAAATCACTCAAGTTACGATGAAACTCAATATTTGACAAGACTGACGCTCCTACAGAACAAATAACAAGACTTGACTGTTTGTATTTTAACGATTTAGCCTGCCAGAAATGAAAACAGTTCCGTCTCTTCATCAAACTTTAAGAACGTGGTCTAATGGAAAGATATACATGCTTTGGCTGTCCCTCGGATACTAATCCCTCTGTTTTTTTGGACGCGACTTCAGAATGTTTGCACGGTATTGATCCCACCATTTTAATTTCTTACTAGGTGGAGCCGCTTAGTGGAAAAGTTAAACTGCGTTTCGATGAACGGAATAAATGTCTTTCAGGCATATTCCTTAAACAATTTTGCTATACTTAAATAAACCATGTGCACAGCAGCTGCACCGTCCATGACAAGCATAGTCACGTCAAGAACAGAATCGTGTTCAGGCGGTAAGCAAGTGGATTCCAGGCAGTAAAAATTCCTTACTTCGGGGCCTGTCGTTGCACTCCACTGACTGGTAGAGATAGAAATAAGCAAACATGTTCATGTTAAAAAGCTCTTGCTGGCTTCTACCTCTTGCCCTGCCTCAGAAGCACGGCTAACTAAACAAAGAACAGAACTGCTTACCAAGAGAGCTGTGTTTCTTCTCTACGATGGATTAGAAGTTGACTTGAAGCGTTTATGCCGCCTTTCAAAAGTAAAGGCACTGTATTGGCTGATTCCAGTTGAATTTGCAGCTTCTGGGCTTCATAAACCGACTGCTTGACAATGTCTCGGCCGTGGAGCACTAGCATCGTATTGGAGCTTCCCATGAAACTATTTCCATAAATATCGATGACCTTCGTGAGTAACTGAACGTCTGTGAAAAAATTATCATGAAAAGCTTTGCTTTGATCATGATGTTTTGTGCTAGCATAATCACAACGGGATCTACTCCGATCTCTTGTATTATTACATGCCATACAGAGCCGCCAATCGTCCACCACCGATAAGGCAAGTAATTCTCAGTCTGTCCCAAAACTTCTCCACCTTACGCTCATGCGCTTGGTGTAGATAGCTATGGGCAAGTTTTCCTCTCAGTACTGCTTTCTTGAAAACATAAAAGATAAACTGCACGAAATCTAGGTGTCACCTTCCAAAGTGACCTTAGACGAACATATCAGCTCCACAGTCAAATCTGCCTACTTTCAGCTTCATAACATTGCTAAAATTCGGGCTTGTTTAGATTAGGATACCACGTCCAAGTTAGTCCATGCATTCGTGACATCCCATCTCGACTTCTGCAACTCACTGTTTACTGGCCTACCAGCATGTGCGATCAGGCGCTTACAGTTGGTGCAAAACTCTGCAGCTAACCTTGTCTGTCGTGAGCGTGGCAGTTGCCACATCACACCACTTCTCGCCAACCTGCACTGGCTTCAAGCGAAGCAATGCATCGACTTAAAGGTTCTGTCACTCACGTTTAGGTCTCTTCATTCCTTGGCTCCAGCCTACCTATCAGATCTACTGCCTTAAGTATCTTCCTACCTGCTTTTCGGAATCTAATCGTTTACCTATACCTCGTACAAACCTCAATTTGGAGACATTGCCTTTAGTTCACATGCTCTCAAAGGCGGGAACTCATTCCCGACATGTGTCATGACATCTCCAGACTTGACCAAATTTTAAAAGAAACTAAAAACGCATCTATTTATCACAGCATTAAGTGGGTTCTTGTGATTCGACCTTAATTTGCTTATGCGTTCTGACGCTGTGCATGCGCCCACTAACCATACTTGCACGTTGACCCTGTGCAAGTCTCCTCTAACCATGTTATTCTTGTTGTTTATTGAGTGTGCTACCACCCGCTAACTATTCAATTATGCTTTTTTGTAGCAAATGTAGAGTTCGTAGAAAGAGATTTCGTTCTCTGATGGCGCTATACCGAATGTATTATTCTTATTAAACTGAAGCTCTATGGTAAGTGTCCAATACCAAAAAATGACGTAGATTTATGCTTTTGTAGCACGCCAGTTATCAAACGAAATAACTTGTCAATGCAATGTATTCACTATTCATATTCTTCTGCTGATGGTACAAAGCACAGACTTCATGGGCATGCAAAGTTTCCTTGATGTGGCATGCACTTGGGAACGAATTGGCTGTCTCAGGTGCAGCATCCTTTTGATTTAACCTAATAGCCTTTGCTTTCACCACCCTCTCATCCAAACCACTATTGATAGCAGGTGCCCCTGATTCTTGAGTAAAGCCATTTTCATATGCAAACTTCCAAGCATCAACACAACGGGGTGTTTCCCGTGAGTCTCGGGCAACTTCCACCGCATTTATTTTGCGAGAGTGACTCAGTGACTAATCCACTGAAACAACACGAGTTTGGTCTAGACTGAGCTGGCGCACTGCTATGCTTACCATGTCAATAAGATGTTTCACCTTGGCCGAATTTTTGGAGTCTTTGAATAGTAAGATAAGGCAGGACTAGCCAGGTGTGCAATCGATATCCCCAGTCTGAGATACAGCATGAAAAGCACTCCAAGTTTGAAATGGTGCACTTCTCCGATGGCGTTCAGGAAGAATTCAGGATATAAATACGTTTTTCTAAGAGTATAATTTGAATGCTTAAGAGCCTTTAGAACTTCTAAAGTTATCTTTGACTGTCACGTGATTTGGCACAGTCTTATGTACTTTCTGGCTGAGTGGAAGGGAGTCACCATGCGATGGCCAAGTTGGTGGTATGTTAGCTGAAGGTTCCACCAATGGGCTTTTTATTAGGACTAGTGGTACTTTCGATAGAACTCGGGCAGGTCCTATAGCTCTGCTAGTTGACCCCCTCTTATTCCACTATCTCATTTTAAGGCTACTCGTAGTCGCTCAGAGAATTTTTTGTTAGATGCTGAAATTCCGAGGTTGAATTCTCATGAATAGAGTTTCTTGAGGTCGTGGTACTTGAATTGCGATCGATGTTGTCATCGCTACACTCGCAGAATATGACTTCTGAATTTGAATGGACAGACAACGCTTCGTTCAGCAAACTGCTGGCAAGCTCTGTGAGCCATTTCAGCTGAAATTTGTGGTACTCTTGTGTAGCCTATGCTCTGACCAAACTTAAAAGCACGCCGATCATCTCACGCTCGCGAGTCCGAGCATGTACAGCCATGTCAAGGTAAAGAGGCAGCGTTGTCACTCTCCCCTTACAGTGGCATGTCGGTGCTCTGCTTGTGGCTGGTCAGTTCTTTGTGCAGTTCAAAATTATTTTCTGGGAAATATACAAAGCAGCGTGTCTATCTGGGAAATGGGTTCCTAAAAAGTGAGAACAGAGCAACACCATTAACACGAATCCAAGCAGAAAATTGGGGGACACTCAAGTTGACCGGACATATCAAAGGATCATGTAAACGCGCCTTATATACGCGTAAGATGTGCAGGATTCGCATAGCTCGTGCCAAAAAAACAGCATCGTCATCATAGTTTATGCACCGCGTACCATAGTTCTTAGGACACTGCTGACTGAGCTGGTTGTCTAAGACGAGAAAAATATCTAGTCCTTCTGAAAATGCCTTCGTGTCAGGAAAGCATCTCAAAAGAAGCTATTTCTGCCATGTGGTACTCACTCTGTGAGCACACACTTCCACGGTAAATGCAGTCATCATTTAATTGTAGCCTGATTTTTTGGCATTTGCTGTTCGCTTCAACTGCATATTCTCAGCCAGTGCTAAGTCGTGAAGAATCTTGTACGATTACTCTCATTCGTGTTATCTTGTTCAAAAGCCATGCAAATGCAACTTGCTTTGCATAACAGGTTCATCAAAAACTTTGAGTGATATTTAATTCCTATGTAATAACGACACCGGCACTTAGCTTTGCCAAAATGGTACAAATGTCTTGCAGTTCAGTAGTACAATCTTTTAATTTAGCATTCAACTGAAAAGTTGACCCATCACAACATATCTTCGAAATTAAATTTTAAACGTAACAAATGACACATGCACGACCTTCAGTATTTTCAGCAGATTGCTGGCTTCTGCTTACCAACTTTGACATTAGAGGGTCAGAGTCGCTAACAAAGGCTTCGTCACCCACTGCTGTTACTGCCACCTCAGCTCCACTGCTGCTGCCGCTGCAATGAGTGCAAGCTTTCTTTTCCCATGGGTGTTATTGCATTTGATGAATGGCATGAAGGCTGAAACCTAGCACCATGCTCGAGTATAACTCTTCTCCAAACCACACTCCTCATCTACCAAATCCAAGGTTATGGCATCCGGGAGCATACGAAGATCTGTCAGTTTCCGGAGGTTTTCGGCTATGGTCTTATAGCATGAGCCTTCTATACTCCGATTTGTTTGTTGAACACTGCAAACTTACCTGTGTCCGGCAAATTGTGCAGAGTGCCCAACAGTGTCAGAGGAATTGATGAAACGACAAGATGCACCTACAATCCGCAATGGCCGAAAACGATATCAGTGTATATTAAGGTTCACAGAGTAAAAAAACCCAGTCAGCCCGCTTGACATGCCTCATGTTGGACCATCGCTAATGCATGTTTAGGAATAGTCAAAAGGATGTTTGAGTCCGTGAAGCCAGAGGTGGGCGTGGTATTGTAGAGGCTTGAGCGGGCTACGAAGAACGAAGCCCCCCCCACAAGCGAGTTACGGCGTTTACGACGACAGCTGTATTGTCTCAACGCAAACGAGCGAGCGTACATAATGATGTAGCGGTAGTAGCCGTCGCTTAAGCAGCTCCGGAGCGCCTGTACATAAGAGAAGAGAGTGGATATCGCGAGCGTAGGCCGCCGCACGCGTCAGAAAGTGAATTGCGCGACAAGGATGTGTCACGTGCCAACACGGAGCGCGCCCGTTGGGCAGACGGAACGTCAGCTGCGGGAGGGGGGCTAAACCACGTGATGGCGATGACACGCCTACACTATCATCTGGTCGTTTTCCGTAAGCTCATCCCACACCGTCGCAAGCCTGCTATGAAAAACGGTTTCAACTCACAGTGTCTATAGACAAAAGTTTCTTGAAATGAAAGTAGAGTATATCAGGGTTACATTAAAAAAATGCTAGAAGTATGCTTGACTACCTCAGATGCGAGCATTGCCCTCATTGCTTGCGATCGTGAATCGGTAACCAGGGTAGGGGATGGATGTTGCCATCTTGAAAGTCACATTGCAATTCAGCTTGTCACTTCATTTATAAAACTCGTTTGCGATAGATATTCCCTATTTTTACATCTATAGAAAACTACTAAATAAGAATTAAATTTAAATTTGAATAGTTTTAAAATAAATACTTACAATGTGCTCGTTTTCTAGACATCACAGCCGGAAGTGAGGCGCAACTGCAGCGGAAGTGTTGCTGCTCAGACTGTGTAGACAGTATGCCTTCGAAGTGCGGCTCTTGCCGCGATGGTAACGCCATCCTGAAAAGGCCGAAAACTGGAGGTTCCTTATGCAAACTTTGCTTCTTTAATGCCTTTGAAAATGAAATTCATGAGACGATCGTCAAGTCAAAATTGTTCTCTCCAGGCGAAACTATAGCGATAGGAGCCTCAGGTAATCTGTCTCGCTGCTGTTATTGCTCCTACGCGCTGCTACGTGAGCTTTTATTATTTAATTTGGTAGTGGCTGGCATGTGCAGCCAGGTATTGGCTTTGAACTGGCTGTTATTATGCAGTCATTTCTTCTCATTGAGTACCTTACAGAACTGTGTTTGTTGTTGTTGAAATAACAGCTTACGCAACTCAGGGTCATGCGTTGGGTTTTAAGGTCATTCCCGTCCGGTTACTTATACCGTCTGCCAGCTCACTTCACAGAGTCAGCATTATTGGGACTTTATAATGACCTTTTCAGAATAGCTAACTTAGGTAAAGCCTCACTGCAGCTGCTAATGGCATTGATCGGCAGCCTAGACATCACAGGCACTGGGTTGCAATGCTTTGGGTCTCAATGGGATAATTCAAGCAGTAGATGTCAACAGAAAGCGATGGTCTAGTGAGCCTTCAATCCACGGGGTGCCCCAGGAATTCGTTTCAGATCCTCTCCCTTTCACAATTTATGGTCTTGCCGATGTAATTGCCAAGCGCAATCTAGGCTTTCATTTTTATGCAGACGAACCGCGGCTGTGCTTGTGCTATGATCTATACTGCCTTGCAGTATCTTAAACTCTCAATTCCCTTTTCTATTTATTGCTGATATTCGGACGTTCCTGCCAAACTTTCTCAAATTGTATGACGACGAAACCAACTTACTAGTTATGGCCAAGCCAGGGATGGTCTAGAAGCAGGAATGCCTAACTTTCAATCTGCTCTGCCAAAAGATCTCTTGTAGCCTCTACCCGGAATCTGGGCGTGCCCTTCTGAAATGACTTGCCACCGGATGAGCATATTTGCTCCACAGTCAATTCTGCCTACTTTGCCCTACGTGAAATTTCAAACATTCTGGCTGGCTTGGATGAGGACACCACAGCCAAGCCAAGTCCATTCATAATTGGCATCCTACTAGACTTATGTAACTCAAACCTTTTTCTATAATCCTGCCTATACAATAACCTGATTACAGTTCTGTAAATGTCGGCAGCTAGCTCGTCTGTCGTAAAGATTGCAACTGCTGCACTATACCACTGCTCACTACTCTGCAATGGCTGCCTATCAAGCAGCATATCGACTTCAAGATGTCACCACCTTTAGGTCCCTCAATTATCTTGTTCCTGCCTACCTATCTGAAATAGTTTCTCATTAGATGTTCCATCGTACCACCTGCTCTTCTAAATTGGATCGATTACTAATGCCTCTTACTTCATAGATATTGTAGTCCGAGTCTTCAGTTATTATTATCCCAAAGCTTAGAACTCACTACCGACTGACCATGTCATCTCCTGATTATACGACATTAAACCGGAACACGTACCCGTTCTATGCAGCCTTAGCTCAGTCCTAATGAATTGTCCTCCCGGGTGTTTGGGCATTATGAAACTGTGCACGTTATGACTGAAGGTAACAGTGGCATGCGTTTGCAAAGCACCCAATGGACTTATATGTTTTCCTGTGCGCACTACTTACCTCTGCATGATTAAGTGAATGTTACTTACCAGGGAACCTACTAGCCAGCAGCCGTGAGTCTTGTTTGTGTGCTTTGATAAATGCATGCTTTTGTATGTTGCCTACGCAGGATGCATTGATTTTCATTAACTATTTGGTATTGCTTCTCTTGCAGTGAGTTGTAAAGCGCCTGAATAGATCGTAGCTTCTCTTAGTGTGCTATACATAAGACTTATCATCATCATTGTTATTAACTCATTTAAGTTTGTATGCTAGGTTTTTGCATGTTATTTGTTGCAAGATCTTTGCCTTGCTTTAATCGCACAACTCATTTTGCCACAGGATCATTCCATTCTTTCTGTCCCTAAGCCAGCATTGCAAAACATAGCACTTTCTACTTATACTTGCCTGGCATCAGGGTTTGATTGTGCCTACCTCCTCAAAATTAATGATACGTAAGCATAGTTTGGAAAATTTACTTAACGTCAGTCACCACTTGCTATGACTGCTGCTCCTGTCTTGCCACTCCGCCGTGGCTCTCGAATTGCGCGATGCTGCTTAAATAAAAGCTGCCTGTAAGCGGTACGTCCGGGTAGGAGGGTAGAATGTACGCTCGTGTTCTTTGTAAACCGAAAGTCTTTGCACTACGTTCTGGGAGGCTTGTCAGGTAAAAATCTTTCGTCAGAGCCTCCTGCGTTGAGGAAATATTATGGGGCAGATTCTGGCCACCCATTGTCTTCAGCGTTCCACGGCATTTGCGCGACAATAGTCATTGCTGGAACCTCGGCGGAGACCTCGGAAGTCAAAAGGACTTCTTGCCTCACGGATTGGTGAGATGTTGCGAGACAGTGCTCTTAACCATTCATCCATCGAATCTTTTATGCCGCATTGTTTGCTTTGTCAGAATACATGCCCACTAAGGACACATAACTGCCTGCCGGCAATGCGTGGCTGTACAGGCATGGGAAGCCGTTGTTTGGCAGTCGCCGTTTGAATGCTGCTGCAATGTGTGCCACCGTGTGTGTAGCCAGCCCGTCGAAGCTCGGTCCGCGATTCTCGATCCCGCCAGCAGTGGCTAGCCCTCCGAACGTGGCCGTCGGCTTGCTCGGCAGTGACCACTTGCCGTGAATCCGCTGACCTGTCCTGGCGTCGTGCATTGCTATCAACGGCTTCTGGTCCGTCGATTCCTCATTCCAGTCTGTTCTCGTTTCTCCAAATTGTACCTCGCCAGTTGCAGTCGCCTCTGCAATTCAGAGCTTTCTCGCAATTGCTGGATGAGAATACTCCCTTTGTTTATTTTCAATGCGAGGACGGGCAGAACCCTCTCGCACGCTCGGGGAGCCTAGATAACCCGGTCGTCTTTGGAAGCCGGCGGATGCCGCTTAGGCATAAAGCCCTCCGTCCAAGGAGCTGGTGCTTGGTCCACCGGCATGGTCCCACCACCACCACCCCTTGCGCGGCTGCCTCGGCGGCTGCTGTGAGAGTCTTCGATAGGTGGCGCTCTCTCCATGCTTCGCGTCTCATCGTCTCCGGCGGTGCCCCTCTGCGCTGTAGGTGGCAAAGACAGCACCGTCCTGGCGTACGTGCTGAAGCTGCTGAACGAGCGGCACGGCTACGGCCTCGACCTCGTGCTGCTGTCTGTCGACGAGGGCATCACGGGCTACAGGGACGACTCGCTCGAGACGGTCAAGCGAAACAAGGAGCAGTATGCCCTGCCGCTCACCGTCGTCTCGTACGAGCAGCTCTACGGCTGGTCGATGGACGCCATCGTCAAGCAGATCGGCCTGAAGAACAACTGCACCTTCTGCGGCGTGTTCAGACGTCAGGCGCTCGACCGCGGGGCAGAGCTGATCGGCGCGCACAAGATCGCCACGGGGCACAATGCCGACGACATCGCCGAGACCGTTGTGATGAACATGCTCAGGGGTGACATTGCTCGCCTGCAGCGCTGCACGGCCATCATCACGCAGAACGAGGAGGGCATACCGCGCTGCAAGCCGCTTAAGTACGCATACGAGAAGGAGATCGTCATGTACGCATATTTCAAGAAGCTCGATTATTTCTCGACGGAATGCGTGTACGCGCCGAATGCCTATCGCGGCCACGCCCGCGCCTACATAAAGGACCTGGAGCGCATACGCCCAAGCTCCATAGTGGACATCATTCATTCTGGCGAGACGATGGCCGTGAGAGAGGACGTCCGCATGCCGCTGCAGAGCCACTGCACGAGATGCGGCTATATCTCGAGTCAGGCCCTGTGCAAAGCCTGCGTTCTTTTGGAAGGGCTGAATCGCGGCTTGCCTAGACTCGGCATCGGTAAGCCAAACAAGCTCCGAGGAAAGGTTTCCGTTGCGCCAATCGAATCCGGTGACGTTTCAAGAGGCGGCAGTGAGAAGCCAGACGAAGCTGTTGGAAACTGTTTGGATAGTCCCGCCTTCCATGACTCGTGTGCTCAAGCAGCAGTAGCAGCTGCTGCGGTGATGGCAAGTAGAACTGTCTGCTGTAGCTCCAACTGTGGTGAAAAGAGCCAGACATGCTCATCGAGCGAGTGTAACAATACATGAAGATGGGCAGGGCTGTTATCGTCCACTGCAAATCGGGGGTGACTTCTATTTTCGTGTGTTGCTTTTGCACCTGTCAGTGAAGAGATGGAAATCTCGTTAAAGGTAGACCGGTGGCCTTCAGCTCAGAATTGCATGCAGTCCGAATATGTCAGAATTGCACCTCCCTTCCGTGGTAGCGATTACAGCCGCGAACGAACGAAGGCCTCCTTTAGTAGTTGAACGAAGACGAGTCACCGCATAGCAAGCCTACTTCCCTTCTTAACTTTCGTGCAGTTGTATTGGTACTGCTTGCTTTCATGGCATCAGTGCAGGCCTTATGGAAATACGTTGCTGAGAGTCTACTTTAGGGCGTACAACTTCTTAGACTTATACTTTTAGCGAGCACAATTTCTCGGACCTTTTATGCTGGCCATTTTAACGAAAAGCATACAGTATGTGCACGTGCATATACACTATAGTGCCACGAGTGACCTTCACTTCATGACGAGTTCCAGCCATCTTATGAGTGGAGGCTTCAGCAGGCACCGCCTGGCAGGGCTTTCTGGGCGGTAGGCCTGCATACACATCAGCCGGAGCAGCAAAAAAAAACTACAAGCAACAAGTAGTCGTAGGCAGTCCAAGTGCATGTGGCTGGTGGATTAAATGTAAACCTTGGTCGTATAGCCACATTGAATAGCTTTCCGGTGGACCAAGCGTCGAAAAATGGTAACTTGTATCGGCTAACGCCTTCTGAGGTCAGACTCGTGTCTCCCTCATTATAAACGGATTGTTTATCGAAAAAGAGCACCCTTTCTGAATCCTAAATGCCATCGAGTGGGAGCTTACTTTGGGGCAGTACCAAATTGTGTAAATCGTCCCTGACTGCTAGCGGATCAGATCGATCCGGAGGCCAAAGGATCGAGAAACGATTAAAGCCCCTGGTCCTTGGGCTAAACCGGAAAAGATGGAACCGAAGCATGCCGCCGCCCGTTGGTTGAATGCCGGCAGCAGAAGAACGCAGTGTAGGCCCTTTCCGGTAGTTCGCCGAGCAAATGTTCCGAATATTTACGTATTGACATTTATGTCCGACACATCTCCAAGCATTTTTTTGGGATCAAATCAATATTTTAGTCGAATTTTCCGCAGAGCAAGATCGAGACTGAATGTATAATATAAATATAACATAATTCATTTGTATAGCGCCTTAAGGGAACAATTGCTGTTTAGGCGCTTCACAAATGCCTCGGAGCTCGAGCCAGACCTTTTCTCTGCTATACTTCATTCACGTATGTGGCTCTATAGCTGTGCTACAAGCAGTAGTGAGGAATCGAGCTCAAAGTTCGGTAAGGACTGGTGTCGTAATGTCACCGAGTGTTCTTTTTTCTCTGCTATACTTCAGTCGGACAGCTAGGTTTAGGACAGGCTGGTGAAAGAAACTGACTTGCTCGACAAGCATGATGGGAGCGAGCTAACTAAGCCCAATACAATGCCTGCCTGTCTCATTAGAGTGGTTGCAAAAGCTGTCGCAATAATCGGAAGCTTTTTACAGAACCTGCATTTACATTTCTGGTTTCCTCAGCTGGCATCCTGCTCTGCAACAATAGCCGGCCAAAATCCCACTGTAAGCCGGCGTCTAGCGTATACTGAGCCGATAGCACATTAGTAGCCCTTTATTTCGGTTAATGCATGCACAGCCGAAGAGGACCCTGCAAATGCAGATAGCGCGAGGAAGCCGTGGCTGGCAAGAAGCCCGGCAGTGAGCCTTAGTCAGAGTGTGTGTGTGCTACACATCGAATGTCGCATGAGCAAATTAATGGATCGCGCTCGCTTAATGACGCAGTGTCAACATAGGATGTGTGAAGAGAATGCCGCCAAAACTGCTGCTGGAGCCTCGAATGCCGAAGGATTGGCTTCATTGGCTCCCCGCCCGCTGAAGACTGCGTTGAGCCGCCAATGAACAGTATTAGCTGCAGCCTGTTATCTTTTGAATGCGTTGTCTTTCCGGAACCCAATTACACAACCCAACCTCAATTGATTGTATTTCGTCATCTGACGGTCGGCACACAGCCGACCGTCAGCAAGAGAAGTGGCAGCATTTTACGACGGCGGCTCTCTGCTTTCCAGCATAATTGGATAACTAGGACAGTGGATGGAAATGTTTCAAGTAGCGCCGATCGGAAAACCTTCGTTCTAGCACAATGCACGCGTTGGTGCCCGTAGCCAATACCAGGATTCTTGCTGATCTAAAAGCTTTCTCGCTGACCACTGTGGCTGAGGCCCAGCCGTCAGGAGGGGCACCCGACTCGTGTCTAAAACCCCACGGGTCAGGCTTAAGGGGCGCGACCAGGCTGACCTAGCAGAGGCTGCAGCCGTCCTACCCCATTTGCTGAAGTGGTGTAATGAAGCAGTCCTGATATTTGCGACCGACAAGCCTAGCTGCCGAGTTTTTCGCCAAGTATAAGCGGCTTACTGCTAAGGCAGTAAGATCTGCAACTAGCAGTTACGAAAGTCTATTCGCAACGTTACGAATGCACGAAGCAGCTTACTTGGCTGTGGGTTCTTTGTCTAAGCAAGTCCGAGTTTTCGCACTTTTACGCAGCTAAAAGTAGGCAGTCTCAGCTTTACAGGTGACATGGTCATCTAGTGAGAGCTCACTTTGGAAGAGGACACCCAGACTCTGTGCAGAGGCTATTGGGATGTAAAAGCTGAGGCAATTATGAGGATTAGACTCTCCAGTTTCCGAATGACTCCAGGTGGTTGGCCATAAGCTGATTTAATTTACTGTTAAATTTGAGGAAGTCTACTGCAATCCAAGTAGAATTTCATAAATACGCGCTGCAAAAGACTGGAGAGAGTTCGAGAAGCCGGAAGCGAGGGAGCAGTCAAAGCACAAGCACAGCGGCAGCGTGCCACCTGCGTAGAGAAATGAGAGCCTAGATTGTGCTCGTCGATTACTTTGGCGAGCAGGAGAGTATTCGCTGTGAAATGAAGTGGACTAAGCACAGATTCATTAGGTAACCCTTACTTTGAAGGCTCAGTGAAAAATAATAATAAGTCGCATATATAGCGTTCTGGGATAATTGAATCTGTGTCCGGGCGCTTTTTAAATCACTCCAAGAGAATCAAACCAAAGGTTGGTATCGCAAACGGTATCAGGCTTAGGCAAACATTCAAAAGCAAGAAAGTATCATGCTTAAGCCAGCATGCTGAAGCAAACAAGAAGACACTCGGGCCAGCTGTTGGTAGTACCGATGGCCAGTAAAACGCACTGAAGCATACGCAGGTGCTCATGCATAGACCACAGGAAAGAATAGACAAGTTCGCTGTGGCGATAGGAAGGCTTACTGGAACAGGCGCGAGTCTTTTGCTGAGACTTAAAATGTGCACAGTCATTGCAGGTTGTGACCGTAGCTAGAAGCGAGTTACAGAATTTCGTTGCATACGAGATGCAGGTTCGATCACCAAAAGATTTCAATTTCGTGCAAGAGACGGTGAGATGACTTGATGCTGAGGAGTGGATGGTGCGCTGGAGAAGCAAGGAGGGCGGATAGGTAGGCTGGTGCAACGAGTTAAGCGACCCGTATGCCGGACGGGTGGTCTAGAAATTCATTCGGTGCTTTATAGGGAGCCAGAGAAGCACAGACTTAAGTAGTGTGATGTGGCAGCAACACCGTTGACGACAGACCAGACGAACAGAACTAGCGGAGAGATTACCTAAGTCAGCATTCCAGATAGGAACGATTCCAGATAGTTATGCACTCGCAATAGCGCTGACTCCAATGAGTGATTAGCTGGCATACCTCAATGGAATTTTCTTGCTGGGTTTGAAGTTCGATGTAAGAGTTCACTGGTCTGCCACTGTACGTTCTTGTCTTTGATAGACACGAAAGTAGCGAGACTGGGTGGAAGTTGTTGGTGGTCTCCTTGTCTAGTCTTGACTGCTTAATGAGTGGCCTAACCAATGCCTCTTTGAACAATGCTGGAACAACAACTGAGGCTAAGGATACATTTATTGTGTTAGTCATGCAGGTTTGAAACATTAATTGTGCAGGGCAACCGAAACTTTTGGCATTTCAGTAGCAGAACGGTGGGCATGGGGCATAGAAGGCCAGTAGTCTTCTTAGCCTGAGAGATGAACTTCAAGATGTGGGGATGAGCAGGCTTAAGGGGACACATGGAGACAGATCAATGACCGGAGTTTGAACATTCCCGTGGGGATGTTAGTCTGGGATGGGCTCTCCGCCGCCGCTCAGATCTTGTCTATTTTTCGGTAAAAGCGGCTGAAACAACTATTTACTAGATCGCCACAAGGATCGCTGCTTATAGTGATGACCTAGAAGCATTTTAAGATGGTTGATGGTCGGCGTCAGCAGCTTTGGATTTGCATACGTACTTTCTCTCAGCTCATTTAGAAGCTAGTCAATCGACAACAGCGGCCCAGGCTGATACTGAAATCCACCGCAATCAACTGCAGTGAATTACAGGAGAATGCCCATGCGAAACTGACACGAACTTGTCGTGGGTACACTTAACGATAGTGTAATGCAATATGCAATCCAATTCGGAGCGTCACACTGCCAATTCCTGGCGGACTGTGGTGGATTTCGGAAGTGGCCAGCGTCTTCGCAGCCATCAGAATGCACTCACAATATATGGGCTTCATATCGCCAAATTCCGATCGATTTTATACTTAATATGAATAGATTTTAATAATTCGTTGCACCCGATGTCGGCTACTTTGCTTAAACTTGATGAGAAACATAATTGAGTACTTAAGCGGTTAGGTTGTACTCATAATTGGAAGTGTGGCACTACGACAATGGTCGCAGTGGACGTAGTTTAGATGTCCCCTTTGAAGATTGTTTGACGTTGAAAAGTTTTATTCAAAAGGCCGCCTGCACAGCTAGTCATTGCGTTTAATCCCTGTCCAGGTATACTGCTACTTACCACTGGGAGGCCAAAGGTCTCCGAAATTCTCTCTAGGCTAGACTACAGTAACTGGGTATTGGCAGTGCTGAAGAATAAATCCACTAAGCCTCTACAGCTGGCGATGCATACGGCAGCTGGGTTGGTCTATAAATCCAAGACAGCTGCGTGCTCCAGGGAAAACTGAACAGCGAAATACATGATGGGTCTTTGTGGTTGAGTGGAGTTGCTGATGGAGCTGCCTGCATAGACATAGTCATATGGAAAGTGCATCCCCCACTTCCAATTTTCTAGCTAAGCCAATAGATAGGACGCTGTGGAAGACTGAAGCAGGAGCAAGCATTAAAAGTATGAGTGAGCTTGCATTTTGTAGGTATGGTCCTCATACCTTGCTAGTAAGTTCCAGTCTGGCTTTAGAGCTAATCACTCCACAGAGTCAGCATTGCTTCGGGTATACACCGACCTACTTAGGAATGCAGACATGGGTAGAGTGTCTCTGCTTGTTTTGCTTGATCTTTCGGCAGCTTTTGATACCATCGATCACAAAGTTCTTCTAGAGCGCCTCTCATATCGCCTGGGCATCACTGGCACTGCTCTGCAGTGGTTTAGGTCCTATCTCAGTGGGAGACTCCAGAGTATTGACGTGAATGGACAAAGATCATCTGAAGTACCTCTGAAATATGGAGTACCTCAGGGCTCAGTGCTAGGTCCGGTTCTTTTCACGGTTTATACTCTCCCTCTTGCTGATGTGATTGCCAAGCACAATCTAGGCTTTCCCTTCTATGCGGATGACACTCAGTTGTACCTTTGCTTTGATCCCTCCCAGCCTTCGAGCACCTCAAATTCTCTAAACTCACTAGCTGCATGCATTGATGACCTCCGCAAATGGATGGCAGCAAATTTTCTAAAACTAAACGATGATAAAACTAACTTACTAGTTATGGGCAAACCCAGTGTGATCCAGAGATTGGACAGGCTGACTCTCAAAATTGGCTCTGCCAGCATATCTCCTGTTGAATCAGCTCGAAATCTAGGTGTCATATTCCAAAGCGACCTCTCATTAGACGACCATATCAGCTCCATAGTCAAATCCGCCTATTTTCAACTTCATAACGTTGCTAAAATTCGGGCTTGTTTAGATAAGGATACCACATCTAAGTTGGTCCATGCATTCGTGACATCCCGTCTCGACTTCTGCAACTCACTGCTTACTGGCCTACCGGCATGTGCGATCAGGCGATTGCAGCTGGTGCAAAACTCGGCAGCTAGACTTGTCTGCCGTGAGCATCGCAGTTGCCACATTACTCCACTTCTCGCCGACTTGCACTGGCTACCAGTCAAGCAACGGATTGACTTCAAGGTTTTGTCGCTCACTTTTAGGTCCTTCCATTCTATGGCTCCAGCCTATCTGTCAGATATACTACCCCACCAGGCCAAGCATCGTACCACCCGCTTTTCGGAATCCAACAGTCTAGAAATACCTCGTACAAACCTCAAATCCTTTGGAGACCATGCATTTAGTTCGTATGCTCCCAAAGCCTGGAACTCCCTCCCGACCTGCGTCAGAACATCCCCTGACCTGACCACATTTAAAAGGAACCTAAAAACACACCTATTTAGGACAGCATTTAGTGGGTCCCTGTGATTCGTCCTTGATGTGCTTATGCGTGCTGACACTGTGCATGCTGCCACTAACCACACTTGCATGCTGACCCTGTGCATGTCACCCCTAACCATATTATTCATTTCGTTAGTTTTTCAAGCATGATTTTACTTACCATTCAATTGCATTTCACTTTACAGCAAATGTAAAGCGCCTAGAGAGAGATTAAGTTCTCTGAGGGCGCTTTATCAAGTGAGTTATTATTATTATTATGGTCAGCGGTCATTCATAGGACCCTCGGCGTATTATAGGCAAGTCTCGTTTAGAAATGTTTTCAGCAGGCGGTGGAAACGAAGTTATCTGAAGCAACATTTGTTGGATGTCCGGAGATGGCTGGGAGAGTGATAGGGTTGTGGCCGTCACTTTTAACGTAAGCGAAGTTCGCTATGCAAGAACAATT
This sequence comes from Cristatella mucedo, assembly GCA_009760855.2. Classification (NCBI taxonomy): domain Eukaryota; kingdom Metazoa; phylum Bryozoa; class Phylactolaemata; family Cristatellidae; genus Cristatella; species Cristatella mucedo. Next base: position 1,845,740 of record WPIO01000039.1, on the reverse strand, counting down.
CATCTCAGGGTTGTGCAGCTGTCAGAAACGAATGGATCTGGAATGGACCTGCGAATGGACTGGCTGCAGAAAAGAAGGTATCCTGCTTAGGGTGAGCGTTTGCAGTGCAGCCCGGTTCCGGTGGAGCTCTGTCTCTGATGTGGCCTCCACTTCTTCTGATGTGGCCAATTCCTTGAGGCGATTTTATGAGTGGTTTTATGGCGAGGCCAATTACTTTATGAGGGTGGATGAGGCTTGTGGCCTGGCCGGCCTGACCGGTAGACGCCGTAAAACCCCGACCGGTTGATGATGGACGGCTTTTTCTGACGTGCTGGCTCCCCCACCCCCCCACCCGCCCGCCCGAGCGGTGGCCGGCCTAGGTGCACTGCGAGGTCGCCTGGTGCATCGTGCGGATAGGATTCGGCATTAAAGGTCAAGGCTGATTTAGCAGCTTCATTTGTATGTATGGCGGCAGAAGAGACTTAACGGCTATCGCCACCGCTCGCAGTGAAGAGTAAAGGATCGCCTACTGCAGAACTCGAATCCGTGACCAAGGATCATGAAGAGCGAGCACCTTACCTGCTGGGCTAAGACCCAAGGGCTTTGTAAAATGTGCCGAGGATTTAAGGTTACTTTCCTGCGAATGAGAAACTGTCTGCAGCGAGCCAGCTGACGTCGCGTAGATCGAGCGAGCTAGCCCTATAGCTACGGCGCTCCTTCCGCTCTTCTAGCACACGCGCGAGCGCTTGTGGGGCAGGCGTTCCAATGGCGCCGCCGCGCGCTGGAAGCAGACCTGCGTGCTGCCACAGGGACGCCTGTTCGCGGACGCCGCGATCGCGACACGCCAGCGCCCCAGCCGCCGCCGCCGCGCGCGTGGGTGCGTCGCGTCGTGCGTCGGATCCGCGCGTAGAGCGTCCGCAAAAGCTGGTCGCAAAGCTAGAAAGGAATCGTTGGCGGCTCTGACCGGGCACGGGACGCCCATTTCTTTTGCGGAGCGTCGGGGCGGCGGCGAAGGGCCGTGCGACGGGAGAAAGAAGTGAAGGTAGCTCGATCCGAGAGAAAAGCTAGATTGATCCGCGGCGGCGGCGGCGGCGGCGGCGGGACGTGCGCTCGCTCGTCCGAGCTTTCGTCGGCGTTTTCGTCGAGCTTTCGTCGGCGTCTTTCGAAGCGTTCGCTAGTAACTCCAGCGCAGCGCCATAGGCCAGTTCCGTCCACCTTCGAATGGGCGTCGGATCGGCGCCGGTCGACGCTGGCGCATGTCGCCGCTGATTCTCGCGGGTCAGCCGCGATAGCACCGCCCCTCGCCGCCCCCCCCCCCAGCCGAACTGCTTGCTTCCCACGGCACGACAGTGGGCGTGTCGGCGGGTGGGCGGGGCGGCGGCACGGCGCCACCGCCGCGGGGGAAGGCTGCGTCGGCCGTGGACGCGAGGAGACAACGTGGCGCGGCGGGGCGGACGCACGCGCCCGCTCGCCCGCCGGTCGTCTTGGTGGACATTTGAAAGGAAGAAGACATGCCTTTCGTCGGGCGATCGGTCGAGCCCGTCCACATTCGGCGAAACGTGATAGGGAAGGCGCAGGTGACTCTGGGCGGCGAGCACGAGGCGCTCGCCAACGGCTCGCTGGCGCACGTCCTGCGCCAGATAGCCGACCTCAGCGTCTTCGTCGAGGGCCTGTTCCAGGAGCTGCTAGAGCAGAGCGCGTCCGTCGTCGCCAGGTCCGACAGGCTCGCGCGACGAGTGCGAGCGCTCGCGGACGCGACCAAGAGTCTCAGCGTCCTCGACACGCCGCTGCGTGAGTTGCCGCTGGCCGCGGCGCGCCGCTTTTCTTCCGGCTGCTTTGGCGACGACGGGCGCTCCGCGCGGGTCCCTGCCGCATCGTGGCGCGCGCCCGAACGCGGCGCAACGGCCGTGCGCGCGCGCGCGCGAGCGGCTTTCGGCCGCTTTGGCTGGACGCGGCTGGCGACCCCAGCAGCCCGGCGGCGAGCGGTGGTCGCGCACCGCCACCGGTGGACGGCGCCGCCGCCGTTTGTCGACCCCGGCTGGCGCCGCCAGTATCCACGCCGGCCGGGCGGCGGGCAGAGGGAGGATGGCTTTTGCGAAAATCTCGAGGCTTATTCCGTTGCCGAGAGAAGACGCCGTGAGCTCGCCTATGATGGTGACGGCGACGGCGACGGCGACGGCGACGGCGACGACGCTGCGCCGGTGTGCCGCGGCCGCGCGGCACACCGGCGCAGCGGCCCGACCGTCCCGCTGCCTTCCTTTTGCCCGCCAGCGAACCGCCCGCCAACCGCCTCCGGCTCGCGCGTTGCCTCCCCCCCCAGCTCGTTCGTCGACGCGCGCCGGCCTCCGCGACAGCGGCGGCCGGGCGAGGGTCGGCCGGTGGGAAGGGGGCCTTCTGTCAAGGAGCCATCCGCCCACGCAATTAGCGGCGGCACTCACCGCCGCTTAATCGGCCTTCGAGCGGGCGGTGACGCCAGTGCCAGTCTCGCCGTCGCCTCTCGTCCGTGACGAACGGCAGTCCGGGTCGACGGCGGAGGCGTTTACAGGCACTCGCCCCTGCCCGTGTCCGGCCAGCTGCTAGGGAAACAGGGAGACTATCACGAGTTGCTGCTTTCCGTTTGCCGCAGCAGCTCTTCTCGAGAGGAGCTGACCGTACCGTTTTTTTTTCATGCCGGGGTAATTCCTGTTCTGCTCACTAGATTTCGCCACCCGAACGAGGCAGCTAAATAAAGTGCAGGCTCATGTACAGGTGCCCGGTGGCCCATTGATCGCTGACTTCGACAGCTGTGCGGCTAGGTTTAGTGCTATTAGGAGACGGCAAGCGACTGAAACGCCAGCCAGTCGCTAGTCGATGTGATTCATCGGAGCTTGCTCTTGGCAAGGCGCTCCCTCCCTGGAACTCGCAGGTGTCTGCTTGTGGATGGACCCTCTGGCAAGCGAATAGCAGCGTTTTCGAAAAAGAATGCGGCGGCCTCCATCCCTCCGACGGGACATAATCCCCCTCGTGCATGGAAACCTCCCTCCCGACGGGACGCGCTCTCCTTTCCTGCGTGGGCGGCATGCTTGAACTGGCCGTGGTGAGTCCAACACCCTTACCATACTGGGCCACCCTCGTCACAAGCTTGCACTGCCTTGCCTGGATCAGTGCAGTTTAGCAGGTAACCGGTCAGTCAAGTGTACCCGGCCGAGTACCAGAGAAAGGAAACCGTTATGTAATGTATCTACGTCTGTAACTCCACAAAGCCATAACGACTGTGTGGGTGGGGGAGAGTTTTGTATTGGGTACTCACAGCCTAAGCGGCTTTCGGTACGCATTCGGTAGCCAACAGACTTCATCTCACGAAACAAAGAGGTGGGAAGCATAGCAGAGTCAGGAGAGCAGCTGAGGTAGTGAGTAGCATGGAAGTAGCAGCTCAGGACCGCTGAGCAGGATGTGCCTGCCGTAGTCGGCAGCAGGAGAGTAATTGTCGTTATGTATGAGTCGTTGAGGCGAGTTCAACAGTCTTTAAGCGGAGGAATGGAACAGCTAATTTATTGTCCATACAGGACCTGAGGGCACGAGGAGGCTGAAACTGGTGCAGCAGTTCAGCTAGGTACGAAGGAGCCAAGCCGTGGAGGGCCTTGTGGGTCAGGGTAAGAACTTTGTTCTGTATCCATTGATCAACCGGCAGCCATCCTAGCTCTTTTAGCAAAGGAGACACGTGGTCCATCGGGACTTGAAAACTAGCCCTGCAGTCATATTCAAAGCCATTTGCAGTGGCCTACTTGCTTTTTTTTTGGCAGCCCAGCCAAAAGGGAATTACAATAATCAAGCCGAGACAGAACTAAGGAGCTAGTTAATTTTTTTGCACGACGTTCGCTATTGCAGTTCATTGGCCCCATCGTTTGAAGGCACTGCATGAGTTGAGTTTTCCCTTTGTTGTATTGATTGGTTCTTGCCTGGCGGTGCTGAAATGCTGCATCGAAAGAAGATCGGAAGCTCTGCGGCTTTGCAAAGACTCAACTCTGTTAAGCAGTCGGCCGTCTTTGGATGGGACTAAACCTCGTAAGGAGGGCGTGCCACGGTACTAGAGAGAGGGAGAGAAAGGTGGAGAGATAGATAGATAGGTAGGTAGATATAATAATAATAATAATAATAATGCACTTGATATATAGATAGATAGAGTGAGATATAGATAGATAGAGGATATAGTTATAGATGATAGATAGATAGATAGATATACGGGGCTTCCAAGCATTGTGCTGAAGATCCATATCCATAGTGGCATACCGAATGGGGGGCAGGGGTATGATCCGGGCGCTGGATCAGGGGGCGCCAAAATGGACGCTTAATACTTATGAATAATTTTAAATATGATATCTTGGGAAGATGTTGCGCATCTTATTGCCACTGCATATGAATGAATGAAAAAGTTGGAAGTCACATCAAGCTTCAGGTTTTGTCTGTGCCCAGTGCTTGGAATGGGTCGAGAGCAGCGAGCTTCTAGAGGAGCCTGTTAACTTCATCTTCCTCTACCCGACACTTACATCTCAGTATTGTTGTAAGCTGTAATCAACAATAGTTGTAAGCAACTTCTCTTCTCCACCACTTGCCGTGCAGCCTTATCTGCCAACAGTGGCTATCCGGTAGAAGAGTCTCTTGCTAATTTGATGAAGGCCATAACCCTAGTAGTAGGTAGTGCAGACCCTCGAAAAGACATTTCTTTTTGTAATCCGGACCGCGTAGAACAGTGGCACAGCCAGGTGGGGGAAGGAGGCATTTGCCTCTCCCTTAGAGGGCTCACCACATGGGGGCCGCCCCCTATTCCTACTCGAGGAGGGGGCGGCACTATCACGTCAGCTGACGAAATTGTGTCCTACTTCCAGTCGATGAGCGACCGCCGCGTTCGTGTCGAATAAACGCTATGATTGTGCACTATCATTTTTCATTACTGGCTGATCTTGGCCCTACATGAAAATCTTGTGGATTTCCAGGTCGCCCCTGGGACGGCGCGCAGGCGGGAGCCAGCCAGTGTTACGAACGGGCTTCTGTCCTCCTTTATCCAGCTGGTCATCAAACCGGCTTCCATCTTGTAGCAGCAGCAGCAGCAGCAGCAGCAGCTTTTTCTAGGGGGGTCTGCTCCAACAGACATGGCACCAGTGCAGCGTAGCGATTGCTGCTGCTGCTGCTTCGCTCTGGCACCATGCTGAGACAGCTCCCGAGATCGCTTCATTTGCTGGCTGCTCTCTGCCTGCGACTACAGTTTGCCACTCGTCTGTGCGTTCGTAGCACGAACTGCACGGCAGCCAATTGCAACCGACAGCTGCCGAGCTGCTGGTGGCCTTCGTGCATGCATGGTTTCCTGCTTCTGACATCGTTTCGCTGCTTGCCGGTCGTCGTTGTAGCCGAGTGCAGCCTGGTAGCGGCAGTTGAGCAGGGCGCGCGCCGCTGCTCGATAGCCTACCGAGCGGCCGAGCGGCGCCAGGAGTGCTCTCTGTTCACGGTACGGTCTAGACCGCCGCTCGTGTGCGCCCTGTATGCCAGAGCCACTCCTGCCGTCCGGTCACCTGCTGCTGCCGACCGAGAAGGCGAAGGAAAAGGATTAGGCAGCGGCGGCGGCTGCGGCAGCCTAGCAGTGGCCGGCCGGCGTTCTTCGCTGGGGCCTGCCGTCGTCGCCGTTGCCCTGTGTCGCCAGCAGACGCTCGAACCGATCCTTGCCAAGCCGGGGCCTACGGCCGTGACCCTTCCGGCAGCCAAGCTGGTGAGTGCCAAGACGGGCAGGCGGCAGCGGCCGCCAGGCGCCGTCTTTTGTTGCCCGCTCTGCAATCCTATTCATGTCAATGTCTGCCGGTGGAGCAGGCGATGCAGATAGGCTCGCTAGTCAGCCAGCAGCCGGGGTCTGCCACCAGACCCCCGGAATCTCAGCCTCTAGGGGTAAGGTGCTTGCACTTAACGACCCTGGTTTCGGGTACGCCGGTAGGAGTCCTGCAGCTGGCAGTTCTGTATTGCCTACTGCTAGCAGGAGACTTGGCCTCAGCAGCTCTCCGGCCAGCTATATCAATGAGGCTGTTGAATCAGCCTATCTTTACTTTTCTCTTGTGCTAACGAGCCTCTGCAGCACAGACCCTGCAGCAGCAGCAGCTAGAGTGGTAACTGATTCTTGCGATATTCCTCGTGCACCTGAGATGGTAAAGAATTCAGTGGCCGCATGCGCACACACACACACGCGCACACACACACACACACACACACACACACACACACACACACACACACACACACACACGCACACATGTACACACCTACCCTCACTCACTTTTACAACTTCTCCTTTTCTCTATCGTTGTCTATCCTGTATGCCTCTATCCCCATGTCTCGGTCTCTCCATGTCTCTGTCTCTCTGTCACATCTTCCCAACTGTCTGTCTATCGTTCAGGGGTCTCTTTTGCTCTCTGACTGTCTCCTACAAGCAGCGCGCATCGACTCTATGTATTTTTAGCGTCACTAAAACAGTACTCTTCCAGCCACCAGCCTAATATAATAGCCAAGTACTTAGCAATTTAAATGCTTGAGTGCCTTCTGGCCAGAATCAGCTGCAGTGGGGATCTAGCACCACCATGCTTGGCAAAGGCTGTCGAAGACCGATCGGTTGCTGGTGCAGAGGCTGATCCACCTGCCGCGGCCAGCTGCGACCAGTCAGCTAGGCGAGCGCAGTGCCTGCTTGACTGCCTCTGCTGCTGCAGCAGCAGCAACTGCCTGGTCTTACAGCTGCAGCAGCTGGCCACCGGTCTTGACGGTGAGCTGTACTGCAGGCCGTCTGTGTGCTAGTGAAGGCAGCAGCAGTTTGGCAGTTCTAGATTTGACCAGCTCAACAGGGCTGGTCGTAGTTTACACGATGACCCTTTGGTTCTTGGACTCAGCCTCCTGGCTTAGCCTGCCAGAAGCTGCAGACGATAGCTGTCAGCAGGTCTTGCACTTGTCGGCGGCAGTTCCCTGCTGCAGTAAGCTGCTCGCCACCCACCGGCTCCCGGTGTCTCATCCTGCCCCACCACTCATCGTCACCCACCCCACCGGCCACTGTCTCATCCTATCGGTTCATGTCTGAGAACTGTCGTTTGTTTGGCTTCGTAGAGGTGCAGATAAGCTTGCCACTATTAACAACCAAGTGCTGATCGCCTTCATGCTATCACTGATAACGCTGCTGCCAGCGTAGTCGTGTTTGGCTCGGGTTGCCGTGGAGCTGCTACTCTGCACCCCTTTGCGGCTCTTCATTTCTATTCAGCTGTCGAGTGGTCCACTCGTGTCGTGCACCTAGTCATCCGCATTGTAAGTCGATTATTCACCCTATTGTACTCACACGGCTTCATGGCTGGTGCCATGGCGGCTGCTGTAGGGGCCCAGACTGCCCAGGTCGTCGCACAGCAGTGCCAGTGTGACACCGCACTCTGCAGCTGCTGTGTCTGTTTGGTAGGTCGTGTGGCTCGGCAGTAGTCTCTGCTTGTAGGGAATACAAAGGCCATCTATGGTCTTCTGACATGCAAGAGGAGCTCTCTTGTAAACTCTCATGCATGCTGCTTCGGTGTCACTATTGGTTAGAATGACAAGAAAGCGGCCTGCTTGCTTAGCTAAGCCTTGCTCTTTAATGGCTGCCTGCGATGTGGGATAACAGAATTTTGCTCGACTGTTGGCAAAAAGCTGCTGATTGGACTTTGAGTTTGCTGCTGGGTGGGCCAGAGTGAAAGAAAGCTGGAGATGTTTCTCCCACGATATCTGCCCCACAGCTTTATTGCATGATTACTTATGCGTGCACTATTCGCAGTTATCAATTAGTACGTGCAGTTCCAGCAAGAATGGTGACTTGGACGGCAAGTGATAGTTTGACGTAATGACCATGCGAGCTGAAAAAACGTGAATGGCAAATAAGAAAGATATTGTAGGTTAGGAAAGAGCAAGATAATGAGAAGATGGAGTGAAACCAGGAAATAGGAGTCAATAACAATGCTAATAAAACAATAATAATACATTTGTATTTCACCCTCAGAATTTAACCTCTTTCTAGAGAGAGAGAGAGAGAGAGAGAGAGAGAGGGGGGAAAGAGTGAGAGAGAGAGACAGACAGACAGAGAGAGAAAGAAAGAGTCAGAGAGAGAGAGAGAGACAGAGAGAGAGACAGAGAGAGAGAGAGAGAGAGAGAGAGAGAGAGAGAGAGAGAGAGAGAGAGAGAGAGAGAGAGAGAGAGAGAGAGAGAGAGAGAGAGAGAGAGAGAGAGAGAGAGAGACAGAGAGAGAGAGAGAGAGAGACAGAGAGAGGTATGCATAGAGGACATTCAGGTGTTGTAATGGTGGTCGGAGTCAAGCGTTCATACGTCAACACTGGCCAGTCGTCAGTTGTGTAGGCGAATGGAGGGTCAATTTGGAGCACTGACTGTCTGAGTGTGCACAGGTGCTGTGGCAGCAGCAGCAGCAGCAGCAGCAGCAGCAGCAGCAGCAGCAGCAGCAGCAGCAGCAGCAGCAGCAGCAGCAGCAGCAGCAGCAGCAGCAGCGGCAGTCTGCTGGTCCACTGCCTCCCACATAGCCCCCTACGTTGTTTTTGCCAGCATGTCGTTGGCAGAGGTGACTGCATGCATGCCAGCATTGTTGCAGAGTCGATAGCCATGACTGGGCCATCGGCCCTCAGCATGCAACCGGCTGGGCACTTACTCACGTTTGTGTGTTTACCACCTGTCTGCTGCCCAATTCACTTGTAAATGGGAGCGTTTACTTTGAGCCAACTTGGCCATTTGATGACATAAGGCGGGAGGCTGAGAGTAAAAAGGAGGCTGTTTTGCAAGCCGCCACAATGAGCTGCTGCTAGTGAGAGGCAATTCGGGGGAGGACTGCTGTCGGCTCCCTCCCCACCAGCAGCAGCAGCTATAATGTGGCTCGTGAACAGTGTGACAGACTGACGGCAGACAGGGTGGGCTGAAGCCTCGCCAGAGGATCTTCCATAAAGAAGATCTGTCTTTCTTTAAAGAAGATCTGCTTCAGGCATTCCACAAGATGTGACGCCGAGTTCAAAGGATGGGAATGAGGTGCATGGAGCAGCGAACCGTCGAAACCTCGGCAGTTGGGAAACGAAACGAGGTGGCACTCGTGTGCAGCCTCCAGCGATAAAACTACTCTGTTCGACAAGAAGACGATTGGATGATATGGAAATGAGTGCTTTGGAAGTAACCTAGTGGCTGAGCAAGAAAATCGACAATTCATTTATGAAGAAAAGAATGCTCCAATTCTAGTGGGCAAAACCATTATCATGGCAGCCACCAGATCGTGTCGCCTGATCTACGGATGCAAGGATCATCGGGGGGGGGGGGGGGGGGGGACTGCAGATCAGATAGCTGGAAGCATGTGTGGGATCTGGGACTGGCTATGGAGAGTGAGAAGTGGAAGACTAGAGACTGCACGTGAGGAGCGATCCATGCACGAAGATGTCGGCAAGCATACACGTAATTCTGCCACCCAATGTTGGGACATCGATGCTTAACAGCTTGTCCAACTTCCCACTTATCGGTCAGACATGACTGGACCCGAATTGCCTGGTTTACGCAACGATCGCCTGCTGGCAAAGCTGCCGAATTTAGGCTGCAGCTGGCTTCGGTCTGGTGTGTGTGTGTGTGTCGGTGTGTGCGTGTGCCTGTGCGTGAGTGTGTGTGTGTGTGTGTGTGTGTGTGTGTGAGCATGTGTGTCTGTGTGATTTTGCTGACGGCCGTGCACAAGGTGTCTTGGTTAGTCTTTAGGTGGCACTAGGGTGCCCCTTGTGCCACCTAAATTTGGGGGTATTGCTATGCTGCAGGGTATCGGTCTTGACTCAAAGGTGAGGTCTTGCCACTGGGCGACCTAGCTTGCGGGATCTAGTCCTGCTTCAGGCAATCTTTTGCCTCTGAGTCTTGGTCTAGGCATGGGCCTTTGCACTTCATGACCCAGGGCTCAAGCCCGCCCTGCAGCTGGCGATCCGTTATTGGCCGCTGCAAGCAGTGGTGATAGCTATGAAGGCTGTACAAATGAAACCGTTAAATCGGCCAACCCTTACTTTTTCTTTATCTGCGTAGTATCGAACGCTTGGTTGGCATGGAAGCTTTTTGAAGTCACCTCCTTCATTCTGGGTCATGGCTTCATATCAACAAACCTCCGGGCAGTTGTGAAAGGCTGTGTCGAATGCTTGCATTCCGTGCGCACACCGTTGCTTGCATTCTCCTTTTCCGTTGAACCCGACTCGGAGTCCTTGACACATCTCAGGTGACGAGCATGCTTGGCTCGGTCTTGCGCGAACCTGCCCGTGTGTTGGCTTGGCTTCACTTGACTTCTGCAGCACTTCCTCGGTTCTTCTGTTTCTTTTGCAGCAGCTTGTTTTTGCTCTTCTTTCTGCAGTGCACTGCATCAGCCTGTGGCCGGTACTGCCCGTATTAACTGCAGCTGAATGGGACCTGCTGCTGTCCGAATTGTCACGTGATTCTTTAGACTGTGGTGCTCTGCTGAACCAGCAGGTATAATGACATGTCATAGGAAGGAACTGCATCCGAAAGAAAACAAACGACTGTGCTATCTATAGTTTTAGTTTTAGTCTATAGTTTGTGCTATCTATAGTATCTATAGACCGTGATTGCTGCCTGGCCACTGACCTTTAGAAAAAACACAATGGCTGAACCGCAGCAGAGACTGCCTGGTGTTAGCTGCTAGTGCCTGCCTTCCTCAGTAACCAATGTGGTGTCACTCGGCCACTGCTGGATGACCGCTGGAAACTGCTG
>WPIO01000039.1:1820000-1830000 GCA_009760855.2 Cristatella mucedo | reverse complement strand
GGCTTGCTTCTCTCTGATTATTTGACTCTGGTCAGAGTTCACGAAAGCCTCGTGACCCTGCGACATTCGCAACGATCGTTCCAGCCTGCATGTCACCTCCCCTCTTCGTGGTGCAGAAGAATACACCTCCCTTCGTGGTGGGGGGGTGATAGAAGATAAGCTCAGCAATCGGTAATGACTCGGTACAACAGACTGCAGCTCTTCTGCTAATCGCTGTGTAGGGATGGGCGGAAAAGGGGTGCACAGGTCGACAAATCTTTAGTGAGCGAATGGAAGGAGGAAGTCGTGAAGGGCTGCGGCTTTTCATTCTTTCGGCCGGTATAGGCAGCCCCGGAGCCCCTGGCGTCCCTATCACTTCAATTACTTTCATAACAACCGTGGGTATCGTAAACAAGCAGGCCAAGTGGTCTTGTCGTCCGACGGCTTTTGTCAGCTTAAGAGCACCAGTAATTGCTAGAGAGGGAGTAAGGCAGCTCTCCTTATGGGCCTGTGCCCGAACGCCTTGGTGGCCCACCGCTGCCTTCGCTGCTCCCGATGCATGCCAGGGCGAGCAGCAGCTGCAGCAGTAGAAGCGAAGCGCACTGCCCACTGCCTCAGAAGCCGGCGACCGCTTGTCGCCGCCCCATCGCTACCGTGTCCGGCTAAGCAAGCTGTTGCTACCTCTGCACGGCCGGCAGCCGTGGCCTGTGACAATGGCCGTGACTGTTGTTGCGCGACTGGCGGACGAGCAGACCTGCACCGGCCGCGCAGCAGCCACTGAGCAGCCACTTCGCACCGGCCACGCGACACGAGCTTGCGGCCCGCCGCTTTTTGCTGCAGCTCGGACGAATGCCAAGCGGAGGCTCACTCTGTCCGGCACGCCAGCCGAGCTGGCCGGACTGCGGTGGAGCATGGAAGCCAGCCTCCGCCTCCCCGCCGCCGTCGGCTCGGCGTCCCTCGCTCGACACCTCGATCTTGAGCCGAGCGCAGTCGTGTCGTCCAAAAATCCCGATGCCTACGTCGACGACGGCGTGCCCGACGATCGGCAGCTGCGCAGCACCGGAGGACGCGGACGGCGGCCGTCGTCGCTGCTCGGCCGCTGGCTGCAGCGCTCGTGCTCGCTGCCGCGAGACTTTGGGCGACGCCGAGCCCGCGAGGCTGCGGCCGAAGATGCTGCCGGCCGCCGCCCCGTCGACGGAGGTGGCAGCTGCAGCGGCGGGCGGCTGACGCCGGCTGGCAGCGTGGGCGCCCTAGTCGACGACAGGTCGCAGAAAGTGTTCGTCAACTTCTACGGCGAGCCGGTCTCGTCGTCCGCGCCCTGCCGGCCTGACTCTTCGAGCGCGGTGGCCGCCAAGGCGGCAGCTACAGCAGCAGCAGCGGTGGCCACACACAAGGGAAGGCCACGCCTGGCAGACGGTGCTGCGCCGATCAGGTCGCGCTCGCACGCCGAGCTGTCTCGCGCCGGCTCCTCTCGCTCCAAGCCGAACCACCCCAGGTCGGCGTCGGCGGAGCGTCCTCGTTGCCATAGAGAGCGGTCTGTGGCCGACGTCGGCGAGTCGTTCCTGTCGCACACTCTTCCTTGCCTATTCCGTCGGAAGACTTCCTCGGACGGGGAAGCCAGCACGCCCTCGGCACCGGACAGTGGCAGGGGGCGCACCGCTTCCGCTAGGGGTGGCGCCCTGGCAACCTCGAGATTGTCGTCAGGGATGGTCAGGTCTCGGCATGCAGCCGCAGCATCGCAGCTGCTGGCCAACGTGACGCTGCGAAAACGTGACAGCAAGGCCACGACGATGAGCACCTCGTCAGGTGAGCAAGTGGCATTCATCAGCTGCAGACGTGGCATCCGCAGCTGCCATAGCATCAGAGTAGGTCGAGCAGCTCCTGAAGCTGCTGCCCCGGCAGCCATGTAACTGGCAGCCGGGGCCGCCATGTCTCCAGGTGCCGCTGCAGCGTTTTTGAGCGCCGCCGTGTTTCTGACCTGGCCGCATTCCCGACCTGCACCACATCTCCAATCTGCGCCTCGTCTCCGGCCTTCTCTGCGTCGCAGCCCGCCAACATTAAATATTACATACAAACATTAAATGGCACATATATGTGGCTGAACGCCGCTTAACTATTATTGTACCAGCCTGTGAAGCTGCTGCTGCTGTGCAAAGGCCTGGCTAGAGCTGTCCTCACACTCATGCTAGCTCGGCTGCGGCCTTTTTATTTTGCAGGTCTCTGGAGTGGCAGCGACAGGTATTCTTTTGGATCAGATTGCAACGTCAGCTCGGCCAGCTTGCATCACAAGCTTTGCTCGTCGCGGGTGTCCGTCGATCACGACTCGGCCGTTTACATGGACGGTAGCAGCCGAGGCGACAGCAGGTATGGCCACAGCCACCGGTGACTATGACCGGCCTCAGAGCTCCAGCTAGCTGCTCGCGTGCATCAGAATTAGGCCAGCAAGCAGGGCTGCTGGCTCAGGTGCAAGAACGCACACGTTGATGGAATTGGAAATGTAACGGATCCGGCAGACTGTGTTTACATTGCGCAACAGCAGGTGCAGCCGTCACTTGCGAGACATAGCAGCTCGCTGGCCAGGAGAGAAACCTCATTGGTACTCTAGTTGAACTAAGCGTTGCCACGACGTGCTGCGTCGCTCAGAGGCTCGTGTCACTTCCGGGTGTCTCTCTGGCAAGGGCATGCTGTCGGTCACTTTGCAGGCTCGGTGGCAGTGCTGACCTGGCCGTGCCCAGTGCCGGCGCGGCTGCTGCGGTTGCAGCAAATGGCGGCTGCGGGCTGACCTGCAGACGACACGTGATGTCATTCAACAACGACGACGTCGACGAGGACAGCGAGCCGCTGTTTGTGCTGCAGGCCGACTCGGAGGTGCTCTCCCTCTACTCCGTTGACCAGGAGGGCTTCTACACGACTATGCACAGCGACAGCCGCTTGCTGGACGAAGGTGAGTGCTGATGCGCTGCCGCTCAGGCCTGCACGGCTTTGAGGTGCTGGCACGTCAGCTGCCTGCAAGCGTGGTCTCAGAAAAGGCCCCCCCCCCCGTAGCTGTTGCTGCCGCTGTCGCTGGCACAGCAGCAAAGAGCTTTGCATGGCGGCGACCGTTCGTGCATTGCGTGGCCCTTTCGAGCTGGCTAACGTCGGTGCATTGGCAGGACCCTCGGACTGCTCGGCCACGGCCATCGTCGGAGCTTCCTACCCGAAGCCGATGGCAGTGCCACCGAAACTGCTGTGCGGCAGCATCAGACTGTGCGACGGCGCTGCACAGACCGACGTGAGCTTTGCCGACGACGCCGGTCTGGACGGCACACTGCGGGCTTGCGTCCAACGAGGGCAGCAGCAGCAGCAGCAGCAGCTGGCAGGTGCCCTCCACGCCGAAGCCGAGCAGGTCAAGGCGGCTGGGCGCAGCAGCCGACGTGCACCTTCGTCGTCGTCGTCGTCGTCGTCGTCGCAGTTGCATCTAGGCGCAGGGCTCGGCTGCGGGGATGGCTTCGAGTGCGCGCCGGCGGCGGGCGCCGGCGGCGTCCAGCTGTTCCACTCGCTTGTGCCGGTGACCCCGGACAGCAGTGACGATGACGAACAGCTGACCGCTGCGGACCTGCTCGACTGCCCCCTCGCACCGACGCGGCTGCCTCGACTGAAGCAAACGCCCGGCGGCGGCACAGCAGCCTCGGCCGACGTTTCACGGCGGGAGTCGACGAGTGCTTGCGCTGCCGCTCGCCTGCCGACTGCCACGACCTCTGAGCGGCCGAAGCTTGCGGTCGACGAGAGCGCTCCGCTGCATGGCAGCAGCAGTGGCCGCTGGACGCGCGGAGGCAGCTTGCCAAGAGCTGACGCTGCCTTCGCCATCGTCGACGACCGGCTTCGCTTGCTTCGTGCGAGTGGCCGCACGACGGCAGCTGCGCCGCTGGACGTCTTGCAGCCGGCGCCTTGTCTCGCACCGGCCGCCGGCTGCGGCCCGAAATCTTGCCCGGGACTTCGGCCGCAGCCGCCGGTCAGGCGCTCGCGAGCGCCCTGCTCGGCGTCTGCTCTCCTCGAGCCAGCTCCCTGCCGTTCCCTGCTGCCACAGCAGCAGCCAAGTCCGACTGCCGCCTCGGATCGGCGGTCGCGCGACATGTCGACGAGCGCAGGTGGCCATTCGACGAGCGTCGTCGTTAGGCTCGACGACGACGACGGCTGCGATGGTGATGGGGAGAGCGCCGCCGCAGCAGCCGATCTCTCGCTGATGGAGGCCGACGCCAAAGCGCTGACCGTTTCCACTACCCGGTGCTTGTCCGTGCTGGCGACTCAGTTCAATGTCAAGGACTGCACCAGCCCACCGCTCTCGACAGCTGGTCACTGGCTTTCGGCAGCTTCACGGGATCCAGCTGGCTGCTCGGTCCTGGGCGGTGATCCGTCGAAACCGAGTACCGGCGATACCCAAGTGTCCACTCTGATTGAGCAGGCGCGCCGGATGTCCGGCTACAACGGCTGCGTGGGCTCGGAGGATGACGGCGGCATGCTTGGTGCTCCGATGTCGCCCGGCAGTCCGTCGGCGGCCATGGCTGAGCAGCCTTCGATGTCGCGCAGCAGCTGCTGCCCATCGCGCCGAAGCGCTCCTAGTCGCGCTGGCCAATCGGACGGCATCGCGGTCGACGGTGCTGCCCTACCCTCACGTCACCTGCTCATGCGGGCTAGCCGAAGCAGTGGCTGTCTGGGCAAGCGGCAGCTGCAGCAGCAGCCGTCGTCGTTGCGTTCGGCTCCGCCATCTGCCGAAGCATCCTACCCGGATACGTGGCAGCCATCCGGCCCGTCGACTGACACTCCTCGGACGGCTGGCTGCATTTCTATAGCAACGCCGGCTGCTTACAGCGCTTGCGCCGCTGTGCTTGCATCGGGCGCGTCGCGCACAGTAAGCTACCGCATCGCCAACGGCACACAGACGCTCGATGGTTGCAGCAGTGAAATGGACACGGTCGGTGCCCTGCTCTCCTCCAACGGAAGGGTAGCATCGACCAAGCGGAAGGCAGTCGCAGACGTGCGACGCGTGGAATCGATGCTACCCGCGACCCCTGCACCCGCACAACCGCCTCCGCCGCCTCGCGCCCTGAGCTATCGCGTCGCCAACGACACCGAGCCGCTGTGCGAGCCTCTGCCCGCCAGCGCGCCGGTTGGCGCCGCCGCCGCAGCAGCGTGCTCCCAGCGTGCTCCCGGAGGTGGCCGCATGCTGCTGCGCTTGACGTCGCCAGGAGGCGGCCACTCAGCCACCGGCATGCGCGAGTTCATGAAGGGCATCTACGAGAATAGCGAGAAGCACCTGCCTGCTCTTCCAGCCGCTCCGGCCACCTCGGAGCTCGTCTGCATATCCAAGTCGGTTGCTCACGCCGCCCAGGCGAGCCTCGGCGGGTCGGCATCTGCCGTGCCGCCGCCGCCGGCACCGGCTGCCGGCCCGTCGACTTTCCTTCCCGGCGACCAGGGCTCGGACGCCGTGTACCTTCGCGGGGCTTCGGGCGGCGGCGAGTGCGCTGCGGCCTCCTACCCGAGCTGGCCCGAGCTCGAACTGCCATTCGGCGCCGCCGTTTCGCCAGGCGCCGAATGGCAGCTTTGGCGCGGTGCTGCCTCCGCAGCAGCACCTCGTGGTCACCAGCAGCAGCAGCAGCATCGGTCGCAGCCGCCGAAGGAGCGACCGCGAAGCTCTGTCATGACGAAAGGTACGCAACGACAACTACTCTCCTGCTGCCGGCTGTGGCACATCCTGCTCAGCGGTCCTGAGCTGCTACTTCCATGCTACTCACTGCCTCAGCTGTTCTCCTGACTCTGCTATGCTTCCCACTTTTTCTTTGCTGCGTGAGATGAAGTCTGTTGGCTACCGAATGCGTACCGAAAGCCGCGTAGGCTGCGAGTGCGCTACACAAAACTCTCCTGCGTAACACCCACATGGTCTGTATGACTTTGTGGAGTTACAGACGGAGAGACATTACGTTACATTACATTACATTACATTATAAAGTAAAAAGAAAAAGAGCAGCAACGCTCCTTGCGACCTGTCTGACGTCGTGAACTAGAGCTGAGCAATTCGCGAAGCTCCTTCCTTTTCGTGGCCTTTTGCCCTGGCTAGCCGCCCTTGCCAGCCAGCTCTTGTCTCAGATGAGGTAATTCGATCTGCGGCCTGCCGCTGACCCGCTCGCCCCGGGTTTCACAGGTGACAGGTGCGAACTCGAGTGGACGCAGAGCAATTTCGCCACGCTGCTGCAGAGGTACTTCATCGGCGACTGCGACCACGCAGCCTACGCCAGCCTGGAGGCGCTTCGGCAGGACGAGTCGTCACTGCTGTCGCTGATCGATGCCGTTCAAGAGCACGTGCTCTCTCCCACCTCCTCCGCGGCGGTAGCGGTGGTGGCAGCAGCAGCAGGAGCAGCCGCAGGTGGCACCCCGGCTTCGTTGCACCGCTGTGGCAGCAGTGGAGGCAGGCAGGCATCTTCAGTTGCGGCTGCTTGCCCGGTCTCTCTCGCGGGCGCAGCAGCAGGTGTGTGCACGCAGACCGAGGTGTGAGCAGCCAGCGTGAGCCGAAGTGCACTTCCGGTTGGCCACTCTTGACCCCGACGCCGGCAGGCCGCAAGGATGTCGCACCGATCTGGCTGCTGCTGCTGCGCGTGGCAGCAGAAGTGCTGCGGCTGTCGACAGCAGTTCCCCTGGGGCAAATTTTTCATACCGCCGATTTACCACCCATCAAAGCGCGACCATGCTCGAGTCGCTCGACTGCCACTGTCGGTCAGTACCCCGGTTGGCTGGTGAGATTTTTCGACGGTGGGGCCTGGGTGGTTACACGATCGCTGGCCGTGGCTGCATTAGCCGTGCTCTACTTTAAAGTGCCGTCTTTACACCTCCCTGCTTTGTGGCCGATTCGCCCAGTCCAAGCTAGCCAGCCACTGCCTCGAGCCGGCTGCTGCTGCTGCTGCTCCTGCTGAGTGGTGGCTTTGCTCGATTTTTGGCGCCCTGCTTCTTAGAGGACCGGCTGCTGCCGTGCACGTGTGCCGTGGTCTTCGTGATGCAAAGCTTATTGTACATAGTTTTGAGTCCGGCGCTCTGTTTATTTAAATTAGATCCGCAGGAAAGTTGTCTGTCCCTGCTGCTGGCTGGCCTCTCGATATGCGATCGAGTGGCGATTGTTCGTAGACCAAGCATTCCTCAATTGGACCTGTCCGAAAGGGCGCCGAACTTCGACTTAGGTGAAGTGCAAGCACCGGCCGGTGCGTGGGCTCAGCTCCGACACGTGTACCGGACGACAGGTGCATTGTATTTATTCGGTTGCTGCTAGTTCTCTTATCAGTCTGCTAAATCGTAAAGCATTCCTTCGGCCCACTTTTCCTGGTACGATTTGTGCCCTAGTTGTTTTTGTTATAAATAAAACTATGCTTTTGCCGACCAGTGCTTGTAAATTAACTGCTTCTGACGCTTTGCTGCAGGGTGGCGTCGGTTCAGCTGCTAGTAGCTATGAGATAATGGTTAGCTTTCGTTTCAAGCCTGTAAGCCGGGACCTTGTCGTCTGGCTTCTGGATCCCTTACAATCAGGTATGCTCTTTTTCTAGATTGGCCGAAGAGCCCCCTGGGCAGCACACTTACGGTGAACAGAATCACGGTCGGACGGTCGCTTTATTTTTAAAAGAACTTCTCTATTTAACTGGAAGACTAGCGGTCCCCTCCTCGGTGGCCAACGTGAGTGAGAGAGAGAGAGAGAGAGAGAGAGAGAGAGAGAGAGAGAGAGAGAGAGAGAGAGAGAGGGGATATAATTCATTTGTATTTGTAAAGCGCCCTAACGAAACTTAATCTCTATTCAGGCCTTCTCATATGCCCCGGGCTTGAGCCCACGACCTTAGACAGGAAATAAATTCTCCTTAACCTTGAGCGGGGCGAGCACCTTAACGATAGCCCAGGAGGTAAGGTGCTCGCTCCTCACAACCTCGACCGTGAGTTCGAATCCTGCAGTGGTGATCCTTTATTGCCAACATTGCAAGCGGTGGTGAATAGCCATTAACCCCGTAGCTGTTAACACCCAGCGAGTTGCACTGCCTCGATACAAAATGCGGTTGTTAAATAAGCTAATACTAGCCTATACCTGAGAAAAATAACTGAAACTCAGTTAGCTTTGGAAGGCTAGGCTAAGTTTCAGCTGATCTAACGCAGCTGTTGAGCCCACCCTAATGGCGGCTATATATTTGAATTAAAACTGAATAGAATTAAACATTGTACAAATTTTGAATTTGGTTTTTAATTTCAAATACGAAAGTGCATTCTGTCATTTGCATTAATAAACGTAAAATTTTGACGATTCTCTTCTCATCGGTCAGCGCAAGTAAGAGAATCAGCTGTGACTTTCGTGTACTCGTGACTGACCCTCGTAATGTACGTACGTATGCACGCACATCTGCAGTTGAAAAAATACATCTGTGTAGCGGCATCGGAGAACTTAATCTCTTTCTACGAACTTTACATTTGCTGCAAAGGAAATAATTATACAGATTAATAAACCTTTATATGCATATGTGCGTATAAGTAATATAATAAAATAATATAGTCCATTTTTATAGCGCCTTAAGAGAACTTAATCTTGATTGTTAAATAATTAATTAATAATAGTATAATAATACAGTTGATAAAGCGACCTCAGAGAACTCTTTCTCTTTCTAGGCCCTTTACATTTGCTGCAAAGGAAACACGATCAAATGGTCAGTGGTATCATGCTTGATATACAACATGAGTAACACGGTCAGGGGTGGCATGCACAGGGTCAGCAAGCAAATGTGGTTAGTGACAGCGTGTCAGCATGCATAAGCACATAAAGGACGAATCACCAACTAAATGCTGGGATACATAGGAGCGTTTTTAATTTCTTTTTATAATTTGGTCACGTTAGGGAATGTTTTGTCGTAATTCGGGAGTGAGTTCCAGGCTTTGAGCGCATACGAACTAAATGCACCGTCTCCAAAGGATTTGAGGTTTGTGCGAGGTATAGGTAAACAATTGGTTTCCGTAAGCGGGTGGTACGATGCTTGGCCTAGCGTAGCAGTAGATCTGATAGGTAGCTTGGAGCCAAATATACGAAGGGACCTAAAAGTGAGCGACAAAACCTTGAAGTCGATGCGTTGCTTGACTGGTAGCCGGTGCAGGTCGACGAGAGGTGGTGTGATGTGGCAACTGCGACGCTCACGACAGACAAGCCTAGCTGCAGAGTTTTGCACCGGCTGTAAGCGCCTGATTGCACATGCCGACTATTCAGGCGCTTCACATATGCCGCGGGGCTCGAGCTCACGACTTCGGCTAGACCTTGGCCACCGGGGCGAGCACCTTAAACCAGTTAAATACAGGCGTACATGCACCTTTGTCCTCCCAAGCCTTCCCGGGTAATTTCTTATATCTAATTACCCTCGTGCGTTAGAAAACAAACGAGTGTAGTAGAACCGATGTTAGGGAGGGGACCCTTCAAAAAACCGTTTAAGAAAATATTTGGCAGTTTCGTCGACTGCCAACAGGCAACGAACAAAAAAAGAGTGCTGGTTTAAAATGCTTCCGAAAACTGATTGCATGCAATTTTGATTCCTTACTTAGGCAGCGACCGCTACATCCCAGAGAAGCCTGAATCAGCTGCAAAGACCGCTGCATGACTAGCATCTAGCCACTAAATACTTCGCCAATACAACTATGTGTCAAAGAATTAAAAAAAAATACTAGCTGATTTAACAGCCTCTTTTTGTATAGCGACAGAAGAGCCTTTACGGCTATCACCACCGCTTGCAATTGCGATAAAGGATCGCCCACCACAGGATTCGAACCCTCGACTCGGGGCCGAGATCGTGAAAAACAACTTCCTTACCTAGTGAAGCCGCTTCTACATCCAACCGTCTTGCTTTCCTGAAATTGCGATGCCAAAAGAACGGCTAATTATTTTTTGATCTGAGCGGCGGAATTCGTTACGCTATCACTTGCGTAGGCATTCTCGATTAGAGAGCCGACCTACGATTGTCTGAGCAAAACGGAAGCGGGCCTT